>JARBWK010000009.1:7986767-8076600 GCA_030556195.1 Anolis apletophallus | reverse complement strand
AAGCATAGCAAATAAATAAATAAATAAATAATTTTTAAGATATTTTTAGATGTTTAGATACTTTTAGATGTTTAGATGTTTTAGGTATTTAACTGTGTGTTTTACTGTAAATCACCCAGAGCTATCTGGGATGGGCGATTAATAAATCCCCAAATAAATAAATAAAATAAAAATAATTTGCAAGGTCAAAGCAGCTGAGATAAGAACGGTGATTTCCTGATAGTCCGATGGCCAGGAATTCTGGGAACTGAAGTCCATAACACCTGGAGGGGCACAGGTTTGACACCATTGCTTTAGATCGGGGTGCCCACACTTTTCAGCATGCGAGCTACTTTTAAAACAACCAAGTCAACAAGATCTTCCTTTCGTGTGCGTGCTCCTGCAGCTGCAAGAGCTCTTTCCGCGAGGCATTGCGGGAATGAGGGAGTGCGAGGTGGGGCATCCGGAGGCCCGCCTCATGCTCCGCCCTGCCTCTCTTGTCCGGAAGCAGCTGTGCAGCCTCCCACTGCCAGCGAGAGAGAGGCAGGGCCTCTGGAGGCCCCGCCTCGCCCTCCCTCATTCCCATAATTCTCCGCAGAAGGTTCTCCCTCGTTCCCGCAATGACCTGCTGAAAGAGCGCCACGCAGAAGGAGTGCCACGCGCAGGGTAGAAGCGCCTTATCCGGCTGCGATTGACCTCATTTGGACTCGCGATCAACTTCATGGGCAGCCCTGCTTTAGATGGTTTTACATTGTAACTTCTGAAAGACCTAATATGACCAATGATGAGAAAGGAAAGAACTTGTAATCCAAAATGTTGGGGAAACATCGGGTAGGCTGGCAGATACCATTAAGCTATGTCCATGTCTCAATGGATTAAATCAGTGTAAAGTAGTTGCCTATGCAATCCGCTCACATTCTTACCTGCTTACACACACCCATATGCCCTTTTGTTCAATGATTTTCAAAGGGCTTTTAATAATCTAATTTCAAGATGAAAGGACCTCTTGTCTCTGAACATAGTCTTGGGGCATTTCCGATAATGTTGTTATGGTTATTCCTGAAAACCTTCCCAGACCTATTGCAACCTTCCCTTCCAGCTCTGGGGAAATTGCGACAAGAGTCCCAGTGAAATGGATCCTTTGCACAAAGCAGTGCCATTCCTTTGAAGAAAATTAGAACTTTAGCCCTTTAATATCCAGAGCATTAGATATCGAGTCGCCTTTTCTCTTGGTGCTTCCTTTTGCTAAGAATCGAGAGAAATGCATCTGCCTCCTTAAAGCCGTGTCTCTTAAGCCTAAGCACTGTATACCATTTTGGATGTGGATTTAGTTCTGAACAATTCATCTGAAATAGATATTTCTCTTGCTTTCCCGAGGGATTTATTGGCAAAACTAGCCATCTATTAACATTATCTTGGGACTCTGCAAAGCAAGAATAGATACTATAAATCTTCCTTGTATAAAGAGCGAGAAGCTCTAAGGTTTTACCGGGCAGCAAATACAAAACTCCAATAAGTTCAGGCCTGTTTATTTTACTTTGGCTGTCTCTGAAAAAACATTCAGCGAAGCTTAATAAGAAATGCTTTTAAGCAGCCAGTTTCTGTACTGCTTGTACTGTTGGCTAAATATATAAGCACACAAACCTCACCCCCATGCATGCTGTTTATTGATATATTGGTTATGTTCACTGATTAATTGCAAAGCAGGATTAATGATGCTGGTAATATTTGTATAAATGTGGTGTTAGATCTTAATAAAACTTAATAAATGTTCCTGAAATGCAAACATGGTAGCTAAAAATATTCAACAATTGAAAGCTAGAAACAGATGGTAAAATACTTACTTTCTAGAGATTTTGTACTCTGTTGTGTTATAGCAGTGTTCCCAACCAGTGTGCTGTGGCACACTAGTGCTGTGAGCGATCAGCAGACGTGCCATGGGAAATTGGCACTCTTCCCCCTCCTAGCAGCTCTTTCTCCCTCTTTCCCTCCCCAAAGATCCTCCCCGAGGCAAAGGAAGGGCTCCGCCGAATGCCGGAAGCTTCACGTCGGTGAATTGGGCAGTGAGCGAACCTGGGAGCATCATCGGGAGGCTGAAGCATCCACAGGTTTCAAGAAACAAATTGAGCCTCTCCACTTGGAAATGTATTTTTTAAAAACTATTTTACTGGATTTTTTGAGAGTCCCCCCCCCCCCCCAAGGAACTGTTTATAATAGCTTCATGACATCCATAGTTATCGGGAAGCAAGTCTCACTCAGGGTGAAATTTCACAAAGGTCTGGAGAACAAGCCCTATGAGGAGCGGCTTGAAGAGCTGGGCATGTTTAGCCTGAAGAAGAGAAGGCTGAGAGAAGACATGATAGTCATGTATAAGTATGTGAGAGGAAGTCATATATATGTTGTGTTCATCGAAACAGGCCCAGGTTTCACACTGAGTGTATTAAAACATTTAAAAACATATTAACTATAAGGATTTCTGTGTTAGAGTGTCATTTTGTGTCATTTTGGTTGGTGGTGTGCCCCAGGATTTTGTAAATGTAAAAATGTGCCGTGGCTCAAAAAAGGTTGAAAAACAATGATCTATCCTACGCAAAATCTTTTGGAGTGAGCTCTGCTGAACACATGGAGGGCTCTTTTAAGTACATACTCATACAATGTTTCAATGATAGTGCATGCAAAACATACTTTGGCTGTTCCTCCACAAGTACATTAAAGTAGGCAAAGATAATACAAACTTGCCTGGCAATGTTGAGCATCCTTCACCTGAAAAAAAAAGGTCTGCGGTCTCTGTTCTTAGAAATATAACAACAACAACACTGAATCAGCTCTAGGGACTTCATCCCACGCAATAAGTAAAGTGTTGGGTATTGTTGTTTTTCCCTTAAGCTTCACAATGCCCTGTTTGGAAATTAAATGAATGGTTTTCCTACTCCACATGTTTTCCTTTGTTCAACTTTTTTTCAAATTATTTGTTTGCCTTCCCATCACATATGAGACATTCTCCTTCCACTGTCTCCTCCTTAAAATGATCTGTGGCATTTAAGGATATTGTTTTTCAACAGATGTCACCTGCATCTGTTGCAAAACAGTATCCTTAAGTCTTCTTTTTAGACCTTCTTCCTACACAACTCTAGTGACATCTGAACTCAAATGCAAGATAATTCAGAATCAAAGGAAGAAGATTCTTGTGTAGAGAGGAATGACACTAACAATTTCATCCACACAGTCTAACATTATAAACATGGCCTTGAAATGCAGGAGGAAAAGGGTGAGCCTAGGTTAAATCATCTGGCAAAACTGGACTACCAAAACTTATATGTGTAGTAATGTGTCCTTGGGAATTATCACTCTGAAGTGTACTAAATAACAACATTAATAAATAGTAACAATGCAACACAATATAGTTGTCATGAAGGCCTCACAGAAATAACAAAGAGCACATGTCATCTATCCCAGTGATTTTCAACTCGTGTGCCACCGAACACTAGTGTGCCGTGAGAGATCATCAGGTGTGCCATGGGAAATTATTTTCTAACTTCATTCATATATAAACTATAAGGCACATCTGTCCCTTTAAGAAATGGAACCATAGCACTCTCGCGTCACCTAAGAAGTGACGCGAGAGTGCTATGGTCGCGCCATCTTGGATTCGCTCAGACGCAGCTAAGTAAACAAAGTTAGAGTTAGTGCTGCAGCTGCGCGTCAAGTGACAGTGGCCATTTGGGATCACAGCAAGACAAGCGAGTGACAGTGATGGAGAAGTTTTTGCTTGACTGCAATAAAAACTAAAAACAGAGAGAGACGGACAGCTGTTGAGCAAGAGGTTCATGTGTGTCTTTCTACCATTCCTGCCAGGATATCTATTTTGTGTTCATCGAAAAAGGCCAGGTTTCACTAAGTGAGTGTATAAATACATTTTAAAACATATTCACTATATGTATTACTGTGTTAGAGTGTCATTTTGTGTCATTTTGGTTGGTGGTGTGCCCCAGGACTTTGTAAATGTAAAAAATGTGCCGCAGATCAAGAAAGGTAGAAAATCACTGATCTATCCTATGCAAAATCCTTTGGAGTGAGTTCTGCTGAACACAACGAGGGCTCTATTAAGTACATACTCTGCTTGTAAGAGTCCATATTTAACAATGTTTCAATGTACCCTCGACAAGTATATTAAAGTAGGCAAAGATAATAACAACTTGCCTGCCAGTGTTGAGCATCCTTCACCTGAAAAAAAAGATCTGTGGTCTCTGTTCTTAGAAATATAAGAACAACTCCACTGAACCAGCTCTAGTGTCATGATGCACGGACTTGACCGGCCCCTTAATCACACACACAGAGACGGACTGCAGGCTAACTACTTTATTGAATATAGAGAAACAGTTCAAAAGGAATATTGTCCATAAAAATAGCAAAAGCAATCCAAAGGCTGTAAGCAATCAATTGTCCAAAAGCAGCTTGGTGAATAATCCAAAAGGCTTAGCGAAGCTCCGCACAGCAATGCGGATTCAGAAACAAAGCAAGGCACAAGATGCAAGGCAAGACTTGGTGGCCACTAGCCAACTTTGCTCCGTGGACCCACGTCGCTACACGGCTACCCAGAAGTGACGGGCCGAAGCACTGGGGATTCGCTCCCACGGATCCTATACTTAATCTTTCGGCCGAGGTCCCCGACGCCTAGGCTTCTGTCGTCTCAACCCTGCTGACGGACCTCGGCCTGTCTAGGCTGTGGTACCATCCCCTTCTGCTGGACTCCGATGCTTCGTCTCCCATCAAAGGTTCGACCTTGTCTCCCAGCACCTGGGTCTCTATCTCCATGAGAGCTCTCCTCCCTAGAATCTTCCCCGCCGCTCTCTTCCATGTTTTCACTCACAGGATCCTGTGAGCCTCTCCCACCCGGCCGTTCATAACTTTCGCTATCACTGCTTTCCATTTGCACCTGGTTATCTATGTCTTCGTAAGGGTCAGGCCAACCTTCATCCCAAGCCAAGCTTTCAGTGGGGGAAAGAGGCCCAGTGATGGGAAACTCTCCTTCAGGTAACCCTTCCAAATCCTCTTCGGAATCTATCTCTGCTGAGGCAGGCCCTAATGCTAATGGAACCCCCGGTCCTGTTTCCAGGCCCCCAAGCACAAACGAGAACTGCTGTGCTACATCTAGGGACTTCATTCCACGCAATAAGTAAAGTGTTGGGTATTGTTGTTTTTCCCTTAAGCTTCACAATGCCTTGTTTGGAAATTAAATGAATGGTTTTCCTAGCCCACATGTTTTCCTTTGTTCAACTTTTCCCCCCAAATTATTTGTTTGCCTTCCCATCACATATGAGACATTCTCCTTCCACTGTCTCCTCCCTGTTTTCTTTTTATTTGAAGAAATTCTCTGTGTTTGTTCTCATGGAAGTACTTTTAATGTGAGATCGTTAAATGGGATTTCTTCTATCCTATATTATTCTGTATTACAATTTATAAGTCCAGATGCCTCTCAAGTCAAAATGTATCTCTATTGAATTTACATTATTAAAAAAAGATGTAAATTACAATTCCTTTTTCCTTGGTTCTAAAAATTATGGTAGAAGAATGGATTCAATACTGCCCATCTCGGCTCTCCAGATCGACGTCATCGTTATCTTTACAACTGGAGAATGGGGAATTTCCATCACACGTAAAACTTCACATTTTTACATGTCTCTATGCAGAAAATTTAAAAAATAAGTCAATTGCCAATCGACTTAGGAAGCATAGGAAAAAACCACACCTTAGAAACAGCAAAGTACCTGGAACTCACAGTATGAGCTTATGTCAAGTGTTGGGCTCCATCGGTAGCCATTTCTTAAAGTGTAGAAATGTTGAGTTTATTGTATGTGATGAAGTCCTAAGGCAGTGTTTCTCAACCTGGGGGTTGGGACCCCGGGGGGGGGGTCACGAGGGGGCACCTGAGGGGTCACCAAAGACCATCAGAAAACACAGTATTTTCTGTTACTCATGAGGGTTCTGTGTGGGAAGTTAGACTCAATTCCATCGTCACTGGGGTTCAGAATGCTCTTTGATTGTAGGTGAACTATTAATCCCAGCATTTACAACACCCAAATGACCAGGACTATTTCCCCAAACTCCATCAGTGTTCACATTTCGGCATATCAAGTGTTCATGACAAGTTTGCTCCAGATCCATCATTGTTTGTGTCCACAGTGCTCTCTGGATGTAGGTGAACTATAACTCCTGAACTCAAGGTCAATGCCCACCAAACCCTTCCAGGATTTTCTGTTGTTCATGGGATTTCTGTGTGCCAAGTTTGGTTCAATTCCATCGTTAGTGGAGTTCAGAATGCTCTTTGATTGTAGGTGAATCACAAAACCCAGCAACTACAAAGCCCAAATGACAAAATCAATCTCTATTCAAATTTGGACATACCAGATATTTGTGTCAAATTTGGTCCAGTGAATGAAACTACATCCTGCATATCAGATATTTACGTTACGATTTATAACAGTAGCAAAATTACAGTTATAAAGTAGCAACGAAAATAATGTTATGGTTGGGGGTCACCTCAACATGAGGAACCGTATTAAGAGGTCGTGGCATTGGGAAGGTTGAGAAACACTGTCCTAAGGTCTATCTCGCTGTTTCACTTACCGTATTTTTCGCACCATAAGACGCAGGTTTTTTCCTCCCAAAGTAGGAAGAAAAATCAGCTGCGTCTTATGGAGCGAAGATCAGGCAGGGGAGGGGGAGGCGCTGGAGCAGAGGGGCCGCGATATACTCACGCTATATTCGCGGGGGCCCCCTGGCGGCTCCGGCGGCTCCGGCTGTGCCTGCACATGCCCAGACTCTCGCCGCCGTGTCGCCACAGCCAGCCGGGCGGTGCGGAGAAACGGGGCGGAAGAGGGGACTCACGGGGCGGGCTCGCGCTCACGGACCCGAGGAGGGGGAGGCCACGGAGTCGGCCCCCACGGCGGCCTTAACAGCAGCAGTGGACTTCCTCCCTGCCAGAGGCGCATCTTCGTGACGTCACTCCGTCGCGCCTCTGCCGAGGAGGAAGGGGAGGAAGGGCTCGCCGGCTGCGCGCTGTAGGGACGGCCGGAAGAGAGGCCCGCGGGAGGGAGGTAACACTTCCTCCTTCCCTCCCTCCCTCGGGCCTCTCTTCCGGCCATCCTTATAGTGCGCGGCCGGCGAGGCCTTCCTCCTTTCCTCCTCGGCAGGCGCATCTTCGTGGCGTCACTCCGTCGCCTCTGCCGAAGAGGAAGGGGAGGAAGGCCTCGATGGCGCGCTGTAAGGATGGCCGGAAGAGAGGCCCGAGGGAGGGAGGAAGGAGGAAGAGTTCCCTCCCTCCCTCGGCCTCTCTCTTCCGTCCTTCCAGCGCGCAGCCGGGCGAGGCCTTCTCCCCTTCCTCCTCGGCAGAGGCGCGATGGAGTGACGTCACGAAGATGCGCCTCTGGCGAGGAAGAAGTCCGCTGCTGCTGCTGCGTCGCCGTGGGGGCCGCCCTCGTGGCCGCCCCCCTCCTCCCGAGTCCCCTCTTCCGCCCCCGTTCCCCTCTTCCGCCCCCGTTCCTCCGCGCCGCCGGCTGGCGGCGGCGACGGCGGAGTCTGGGCATCTTGCGGGCGCAGCCGGGTCGCCAGGAGCCGCCGGGGGCCCCTCCCCGCGAATATAGCGTGAGTATATCGCCGCCCCCTTCTGCTCCAGCGCCTCCCCCTCCATATTAGTGTCTCAAATAGTAGCCAGCCCCCATTTTTTTTGTTTCCCAAATTTCCTCCTCTAAAATCTAGGTGCGTCTTATCATCAGGTGCGCCTTATGGTGCGAAAAATATGGTATATCTAAACAGATGTGCATGTGAGGTG
Organism: Anolis apletophallus; assembly: GCA_030556195.1. NCBI lineage: Eukaryota > Metazoa > Chordata > Lepidosauria > Squamata > Anolidae > Anolis > Anolis apletophallus. The sequence goes on along the minus strand of JARBWK010000009.1, from coordinate 8,068,790 downwards.
CCAAGACATGGCAATAGGACCTGGTCTTTATTCATTGATCTTTATTCATTGAGAGGTAATATGTAAAGCCATAATAAGCAGAATTAAATGAGAACCACATGTAAATACTGAGCTAATGTATGCTATGGGTCTAACAGGAGATGCAGCAAAAATGTATCTTCAACAGTTAGAGACTCTTTCTGCAAAGCTGTTGAATTAATGTTTTCCCCCTCTCTGTTGTGATCTGTGTTTCTTTTCTTATTCTGGACCTTTCCTATGTTTTCTTCTTGAATTCTTAGGATGTTCCTATACTGCAATCCATCCTAGGGAAGACTACATTATCTCTTCTGTTTGTAACATCTGCCAATTTAAATCTAAAATGTGCAAAGTAATCACCTTGGCTTTTCCCTAAACTATACATTTTGCTTTGTGTGTTACTAAAAGTTGGACAAATTTCATGCAGATGTTATCCTAGGAATTCATCAAATTGGGGGGAACGACGACAACTGGGGGAAAGCAGAGAGAGCCTTCCTCCTTCATTCTCTACCATCTTTCTCTGCCTTCTGGGATGGCCAACCATCTCATATCCTTTCTTCATCTCCTCCCTGTATTCCCATTTCAAGCCCATTGAAATCAAGAAACATCTGATTCCTGACGATGGCTTTAGGGCTCTGTTTCCATGTGCTGTAGGAACAGGGCCCCGTTGAGTCCCCTTAAATCGCATGGGACTCCTGTGGGGCTCCATTTCCTCAACAAATAGAAACAGAGCCCCAAAGCCATCTGATGAGAGCCTTAATCAGTAGTTTTGGCACCAGGAATGTGGCGCAGCTGGCTAAGTGTCAGCTGCATAAGACCTCTCTGACCAGTAGGTCATGAGTTTGAGGCCTGCCCAGGTCGAGGTGGGTGATCAACCTTAAGTGTAGCCTGCTGTCGACCTTTGCAGCCCAAAAGACAGTTCATTTGTCAAATAGGAGATAAAGGTACCACATTTAAGTGGGGAGGCAAATTTTGACTGATTTATGAGGCCATAAGAACTCTAGGAATCGCTGAGGAATGCGGAAGAACAAGAAAGGGATGCTGGAAAACGCTGAGAGAGATGAGGAGTGCGTCAGCTTCCCCTGGTGGCCAGAAGTTTGCCTCTGTTCATCTATATATGTCTAAATATGTCTAAAATGTCTAAATATGTCTATATATGTTGCCCATATATATGTTGAACTGCAGGGATTGTCTGCTAAGTATGTGTACTGTAATCCGCTTTGTTAGGCCAGCCACGCCTCGGCATGCGCAGAAGCTTCTACAGGCACTACAGCGCCTGTAGGAGCTTCTGCGCATGCGCGAAAAGCTCTGCGCATGTGTACTAGCTCCAGAGCGCACCTCCCGCTTTGGAGCCAGTGCGCATGCACGCAGTTTCACGCATACGCACTGGGCTCCAAAGCGGGAGGCGCGCTCTGGAGCCAGTGTGCATGCGCACAGATTGGCGCATGTGCACTGGGCTTCCCTCAGGAGCAACTGGGGGGGCGCAAAATTTTTTGCGTATCCCCCGGAAACAGATAGTTCCGCCCCTGCGTGCGACGTGTGGCTTGGCCCTGGATCAGGTTGGCTTATTGTCCCTTGGTTAGGGGGATAATGTCCAGGCCCCCTGGGGTGCCGAGTTTCCATGGACAGGCATTGGCCGCTCGCACCCCAGGCTTGCTATCACCTTTGGACATTCGTGGGGGCATTCTACCCTGATCCAGGACCCAAGCATGGCCGCCAACCCTTCGTTCCTGTTTTCAATAAATGAGTTGTGGCCATTTTTATCCAACCACTGTTTCTGCATGTTGTTCTTGGCGCGAGGTGTGTCACGCTTGCACACGCAAACAACAACTGAAGTAAGCCAAGAACAAAGAGGGAAAGTCAGAAGAGAGAGAAACTGGGGCATTTTACAAGCAGTTCAAAAATGAGATGATAGTGGATTAATTGGGATTGTCCATGCCCAATTTAGAAATGGGAATCAAGTATTTTTTTCCCCAACTCTTTCTGAAAAGTGTGAATCAGGTAGGTTTCAGACTAGCAAAAAAAAACCCTTGAGAATTCCTTGTTGTTGATAAAGATGATGGCCATGTTCTGATTTTAATTTTTAACCAGAAACGTTTGACTGGCTCTTGATTACAAACACATACTGTGCTAAAGTAAACTTTGGTCTCAGTCCGCGAGGCAGCTCCTTTATTATTATGAGATGGTTTGCTACACTTCATTAATATGGTCCCCTTTCTGTGCAATATTCCCTTCTTTTACTTGTTGAAAATACAGAGAGGAAAAAGGAGAATTATCAATTTGGAAGCCAGGCATGCAAAGGACTGCATGCAAGACGTGGTTTTAGAGCTGGTTGGTTTAATTCTTTTAACCAGACAGTACTTTATGTTGTGCTTTAATGCTCTGGCACTGGTTTATTAAGCCACCACAGGTAAGAAAAATATTTTCTGGGCCAGCGAACACTGGGAGGTTTTTACAGCGGATCAGCACAGCATTGCGGGTTTCCCTCCCTTCCCTTAGCTCAGTTTCTATAATTGTAATGTGGTGGGGAAATTCAAAGAGCTCAATGACCCTCAAAGTCCCAGTTCCACCTGCATATTGTAGTGCTGCAGTGTTATTTCAGTCGTCTATAAAAATAAAGCATCTAAAAGCACTGTGTGCCCAACAGTCTGTGAAAGCCTCTTTCTCTCTCACTCTGAGTGGCTTGCTTCTGTTTGTGTGCGTGCTTTGAGCATTTGATTTTTCAAACAGAGAATGAAATACTTGGGACATGGCCTGAAGCCATGCTTCCCAGATGGGTATTGTTTGCTCACTCCCTGCCATAAGAAAGGTGTGTATTTCCTTTATTCCTAGATATTTCTAGATTTACGGTGCATAGCCAGATGTCATATTGGACGTAGTTCTGATTTCAACAACTTCAGAAAGCAAACCTGCTGCTATCCAAAACCTCTACTGTGTGCTATAAGTTAAAACAGGCAGCCAGCATAAGAGAGGGAGGCAAGCATTCAGTAATCTGTGCTCATCATGATCCATCTATGACAGGGGTGGGCAATTATTTTTCCCAAGGGGCCACACGAGAGCCAAAAAATATTATGGAGGGCCGCACCTAAAGGCAGAACTACATTATAATCTACATTATTTATTTATTTACTTTATTTACTATATATATTTACAGATATATTACACATCATTAATATATTAATACATCAAGAAATATTCATATATTATTAGTATTAATATCATAATTATTATATTATAGTATATATAATTATATACTATATAATATTGTTGCACTCTAGACCTGAAGGATCCCTCAGTAAACCACTTGAGACCAGCTGTGATTAAATGCTTTATTTAGAACAGTGCTGTCCAACTTCTACGGGCCCAAGGGCTGGAATTCCGGTGACTGAGCACCTGGCGGGCCGCAGCAGGGGGCGGGGCCGATCACGGGGGCGGTTTCGCTGCTTCTGCCGCCCGGAGTGACGCTGTAGGAGGGAGGGCGGAGCAAAGAGGGGCTCCCTTCTACAGCGTCAAACTGGGCAAGAGGAACGGCGATTTTGCCGTCCCACTTGCCCAGTTTGACGCTGTAGAGAAGGAAGGGAGGAGCAAAGAGGGGCTCCCCTTTGCGCCTCCCTGCCTTCTACAGCGTCATACCGGGCAAGAGGAACGGCGATTTTACCATTTCTGTTGCCCGGTGTGACGCTGTACAAGGGAGGGAGGAGCAAAGGGGAGCCCCCCTTTGCTCCGCCGTCCCTCCTACAGCGTCACTCCGGGGGGGCGCATGCGCACTCCGCGCACATGTGCACTTTTTTTTGAATTTTTTTTGGAATTTTTTTCAGAATTTTTTTTAAATTGCTGGAGGGTTGGGGGGCCGGGTCCAAAGGGCTGGCGGGCCGTGTGCGGGCCGCCTGTTGGGCAGGCCTGGTTTAGAATAAAGAAAAAGAATAAAAGAGATAGGAATATAGTCCATTGATGCTCCCAAGCATCAGGGTATTGCAATGCAATAGTCCAAAAGGTAAAAGCTCAATAAAAGTAGAAAGAGTCTTGATGCCCCAATGGGCTAAATCCAGGGAAAGTTCTTGGCAGCAAAGACTTGGCAATTTCTTGAATGCAAGGACTGGAAGGCCCAACGGCCCAGGCTTAAGTTCCGTGAAGCTTGGCAAGGTAGCTGAACGTTGGTGAGAGATGCAGAGCATCTCCGGGGCCCAACTTAAATAGGCCCCCAAGGCTTTGATCTTGCAGGCGCTGACTTTGGCGCACCCCGTTCCCATGAGTAGTTTGCCGGCTGGGCTTTCTCATGTCTCCCGAATCAGGATGGTATGTTGGTTCATTAGTCCCAGCACCTGGAGACGAAGGAGGCAACCAGGCTCTGCTTGCTCCACACCTCTTATCGGCCTGGGAAGGAAAAGGGCTGCATTTACCCTTGACCGCTTGCTGAACTATAGGCCTCTGCAGAGGCTTGGCTTCTGACCTAACTTAGGTCTTTAAGTTAACATGGCTTTTGTCTTGCTTGGCTATGGAGTCAGGCCTGGGCAGGACAAATATATTGAAATTATAATATAATATAGCAGACCCAGCCACTGCCGCAGCAGAGGAGAGCAGAGCAGCAGGTGATCGGAGGCTGCAGGCCTCCGCCCGCTGTCGCCCCCAGCCGTTCCTCAGCGGATCGCCCTGCTATGGAGTGCCTGCCAACCCCGGGCCTGCAGGGGGAGCAATCGGTGATCTGAGGCGGCTTATTCGACCTGGTGACCCGGAAGACGATCAAATCTTCCGGGTCGCCAGGGTGATCAGCCCCACAGGTCGCCGAGTGCTCCCGCTGCAGGCCCGGATCGGCAGGCACTCCAAAGCCGCCGCTCCAAAGCCGCTGCTCCAAAGGGATGTCAGGTACTCCAAAGCCGCCACGATGGGATGGCGGCAGCGGCACCCCTTCTTCTTGGCCCTGCCCCCCTACGCCCTTCTCCCCGGGTAGGACAGAATCGGCTGCTGGGCTGGATCCGGTTCACGGGCCGTAGGTTGCCCACCCCTGATCTATGACTACGGTATAGGAATGGACTCATCTGACAATTTCATCGTTTTTAGGGCAAAAAAGAGATATTTCAGCAATTCAAGCATTTCCTTTCTACCACAGATAATGCACAGTTCTCAGTGGTCAAACATGCATATGAAGCCTGCATTTATCTTCCAATGATTAATCACAAACCAACCAATGCTAAAAGCAAATGAGAAAAGGCATATTCTGGGACAAATAGACATATAGTGATACCTTGAGTTAATAGGCCAATTTGTTCTGTGACCAAGCTTTGAACTCAAATAGCTCTTATCTCAAAGCAATTTTTCCCATTGAAATGCACTGAAATGCTATTTTAGCTCCCCAAGTCCCCCTCAATTTTTGTTATTTGTATTTAAATAAGAAAAATGTACTTTTTAAATAACAAGTAATGTGTAAATGTACATTCACATGGAACAATAAAAAAGAAAGATCAACTTTAAAATGGTAGAAGCGCAAAATTGTGGCAAGGAAGCACATTTGAGGCAACTAGATGTATGTTGGCCAATGTAACAGCAAGGCAAAACCTGCACATTCACATGGAACAATAAAGAAAAGAGAGAAAGATCAATGTGAAATGGTAGAAACACAAAGCTGTAGCACAATAGCAGAATCACAAAGTGAAGAGGCAAAAGCATCATTTTATTCATATTGTACTCATTCCAGCCTCCCTTCTTCTCTCTCTCTCTCTCTCTCTCTCTCTCTCTCTCTCTCTCTCTCTCTCTCTCCCCCCCTCTCTCTCTCCCCACCCCCTTTATGAAACCAAACATACCAGGAATAAAAACCATACAATATTAACTAACCCAAAATTCCTCAAAGCAGACAAGAGCAAAGCAGACAGCAATCTCCCAAAGCGGACTAAAGCATGAAGCACAGAAGTATGAGGCACGAGGCATAGAAGCTACTCCCTTGAAGCCTAAAGGCCAATACTCTCACACCACTGTTCCCTCAGACACTCGCTCTTAACTCAAAATGCTGTTCTTATGTCAAAGCAATTGTTCTTAACTCAAAATGCTCTTAAGTCAGAACACTCTTAAGTCAAGATTCCAATATATTTCACCAGTTGAAGGAATACTTGTTCTGCACCAGCTTCAAGACATATTGAATATTTGAAAGGAAGTCAGGTTGAAGATGAAGTCAGTTTGTTTTCTGCTGCTTCAGAGCTTAGTATCCTTGGGGTTTCTCTACCTTCTACAGCCCTGTGATGAAATAATCTTTTTCCACACTGTAGCTGATTTTATTATATTTTGAATGCTGAATTTAAATAACATAATAGCAAGTCATCTACTCACACTTGATACTTAAATTTAGTTAACAACTTCTGCATCTGAGTCCAAAACACTTCTGAGCATTTTGGATAAAACAATATTCAACATGTATTATTATTTATCTGTATCACACTTTGCCAGTTTTATCTCCTTGCCAATTTATCTAATCCCATACCAGAATATACAAATTGGTATCAAATTGGTGGTGATAGTTCAGTGTATCTGATTAGACAATTTTGTAATGTTTTTATTGATTGATTGATTTATTAATTATTTGGACTTGTACGCGGCCACTCCCCGAGGGCTCGGAGTGGCTTACAATCAGGTAAAAGACACAGAGGTAAAAGCATACACATTAAACTAGCTTAAAAAAGATTTCTGGCCTAGCAATCAAAGGCTAGCTGGAAAAGGTGAGTCTTGCAGGCCTTGCGGAAGGAGAGAAGGTCCTGCATGGCCCATACATCGCTAGGAAAAGTGTTCCATATTGACAGCGCCACTACAGAAAAGGCTCTGCACCGGGTCGATGTAAGACGGATTGCTTTGAAGGTCGGTACTTCAAAGAGGTTCATTTGTTCGGAATGAAGTGACCTCTGGGGTTGGTAGGGGGAAAAGACGGTCCCTCAGATACAGCGGCCCCAGACCATGCAAGGCCTTGAAAGTTAACATCATCACCTTGAAGGTGATCCGGTGCTCGACCGGAAGCCAATGAAGCTGCTGGAGGATGGGTGTTATGTGACATCTCACTGGAGCCCCAGTGAGAAGTCGTGCAGCGGCATTCTGGACGAGCTTAAGTTTCCGGATCACTGACAAGGGCAGGCCAATGTAAAGGGCGTTACAGTAGTCCAGTCTTGAGATGACCGTGGCTTGGAGCTCCATGGCCAGGTCATCTCTGGATAGGTAGGGGGCCAGACACCTAGCTTGCTGCAGATGGAAAAAGGCGGTTTTGCTGACGCTGGAGACCTGGGCCTCCATCGACAGCAATGGGTCAAAAACGACCCCAAGGCTCTTAACTGAGGATGTTGGGCTCACCATCCAAGCTAGGCAGTTGGGTCTCCCCACCAACCGGGCGGCCCAGCCACAGTATCTCCGTCTTTGCTGGATTCACCCTCATTCTACTGGCATAACTTTAGACATAACTTAGGTGAGAAATCCTTTCTTCCATTACAATTCCCAGAATCCCTCAGCCACTGCCTATTCTGGCTTAGATGTTTTTGATAGTAGTAGTAGTAGTAGTAGTAGTAATGGGCTTGGCTGACTTACCGGCCAAGCAGTTTGCGGGGCAGGGTTGCTCTCGCCGCCATCTTGGGGAGGGTGAAGGGGCTTCTCCTCCCCAGAAGCCCATGGGGTGGCGGGAATGTTTCCCACCATCAACGCCAGCCAGCCAATGACGGGGCTGGCCCCGCCTCACCCCCTCTTTGTGCCGGCTGGCCTGCACTTCCGGCTGGGTAGCCTATTTAAGGCCGCCCAGGGTAGGCTAGGCTGCATGTGGGGCTAGCTCTTTTTTCCTCCCACCCTCCCTACTCATTGCATTACTTGTGGGTGTCCATTTTGTTCATTCTTCATGTCATTGTTTCACAGTTCATGGTTATGCGTTATTATGTGCTTTGTCACAACTCCGTGTTTGGCGTGTGGCATGGTCCCTGGATCAGGCTGGCTTATCGCCCCTTGGTTCGATATATTTCAATGGTTTAATCTTCATATAGTAAAGTAAATGTTCATCCAAAAGTCAATTTTGAAGTGGAATGAATGTCTAAATAGGTCACTGCAAATGCACTCTCTGGCCATGAAAAGTCCGGGCTTCTGTTTGCACCGGTGGCTGCGTCCACCCATTCCAGGATGATGACTATGTATTTGTACTTATAATATTGGATACCCGGACCAGTGGAATGGTCTCACTATTTGTTTACTTACACTCGGGTCCAGAAGAAGCCTTAGTATAGGCGAAACGGCGGGGCCTTTCTCAGACCGTTGACCCATTTCCCTCTCTGACCGTCCCACGAAGAATGTACAACTGATGTGCCATTTATCTATGATTTTCTTTGGGACTTTTCATGGCCAGAGAGTGCATTTGCAGTGACCTATTTAGACATTCATTCCACTTCAAAATTGACTTTTGGATGAACATTTACTTTACTATATGAAGATTAAACCATTGAAATATATCCTATATACCCGTCTCTTTCGACTCCTTGACGTTTTCCAAGTACACCCAGTCTCTTTTCCTTATCGCCCCTTGGTTGTAAGGGGGAAAACGCCCAGGCCCCCTGGGGTGCCGAGTTTCCGTGGACAGGCATTGGGCCGCTCGCACCCCAGGCTTGAAAATGCATTGGACATTTGAGGGGGCAGTATTACCCTGATCTCGGGCCCATGCGTGCCTGCCAACCCTTTGTTCCTGTTTTCAATAAACGGGTTGTGGCCATTTTCATCCAACCACTTGTGTCTGTGTTATTGTTCTTGGCACAAGGTGCCCTTGCACACGCAATGATAACCTATTTGTATACTGCCCTATCTCCCTGAAGGGACTCAGAGCAGTTTCCAACATATAAGGCAAATATTGGAAAAGACTTTACCAAGCTAACAGAAATCCTTCTTCCTTTCTTTCTTTCGTTCTTTCTTTCTTTCTTTCTTTCCCATGTTAACAAGAGCTATATCAAAGGAATGCCAGTGGACCAAACAATCTACCTCCCGCTTTCCTGTAGCCATCAAAGTAATAATTTGTTGCTTACTCTAAAATGCTGGCTGCACTTAAGACTAAATAGTGCCTTGAAAATGATGGGTTGTTTCTGGGGTAAGAGGGAAGAAGTCAGAGGAAGTAAACAATGTTTATATAAGCGGTTGCTTCAGTTCCTTTGTTGCTCTGAATGCAAGCATTCCTCAAGCCAGTTCCATTAAGGATTATGGTAGCAGTTAGAGCTATCAAGGTGAAGGGTTGGTTTTGGAGGCTTGTGTACCTTTTCGGTGTTGATTGGTTGAATTCTTCTGGTATTCTTAGAAAGAGAGGGAGGGAGGGAGAGATGAAGTACTATGCTTAATACACCAGGGTATTCCATCACTAGTCTAATCCACTGAGTGAGACGTGATGTGTGTCTCTTCCTTTGCCCAAACCTCAAAGGACATAAATCTTGTGCTGTCTCAATCTGTGGTTTTGCAGTGCTTTCCTTAACAGTCTTTCAGCTTATAAATGACTTCTAGGCTTACACTCCAAACATGCTTTCAAACATTTCATGTCATACTGGCTGTGCCTATTTTTTTTAAAAAAAATTAAAAAGGATGACAAGGTGCAAAAGAAGACAGGTCCAGAATAGGATTTATTTATTTATTTATTTACTTTATTTATATTCCACTCTTCTCACCCCGAAGGGGACTCAGAGAGGATTACAGATACACATACACACATATAGATGGACATATAGACGAACAGAGGCAAACTCTGGCCACCAGGGGGAGCTGACGCACTCATCTCTCAGTGTTCCCGGCGTCCCTTGTTGTTCCTTCCGCATTCCTCAGTGTTTCCTAGAGTTCTTTAATGGCCTCATAATTCAGTCCAAATTTGCCTCCCCACTTAATGTGGTACCTTTATCTCCTACTTGACAGATGCAACTGTCTTTTGAGCTGCAAAGGTCGACAATCCATGTTGTTGGTTGGTTTTCAAGTCTATTCTGACTTATGGTGACCTATCATGGGATTTTCTTGGCAAGATTTGTTCAGAGGGGGTAATCCTTTCTTTCTTTCTTTCTTTCTTTTTTTGAGGCTGACAGTATGATTTGTTTAAGGTTAATCATGGGCTTCTGTGGTAGAGTGGGGATTTGAACCCTGGTACAATGCCAAAGCCATTATTCCACACTGGCTCCTGAGATCCTTGTTCTTATGAGAGTGGAATATACTTTTGCTGGAGAGAACTGAAAAAAATGCTTTTCTTTATGCAATCATGGTTGTAAATGGTTCTAAAGTACTCACAAAACATAAGTTATGGTGGTGAACACTAGGTGGCGCTGGTGCTTTGCTTCTACAGTGTTACTAAAATTCTGGTGGTGAACGTTTCAGAACTCCAACAAAACTTTCAAAACTTCATTATTATTTCATTATTGGCGATTTTAAAGACAGAACCAATTAGGAACTGCCATTTATAATGGAATTTTTAAAGTTTTGCTAGAGTTCTGAAACGTTCACCACCAGAACTTTAGCAACACTGTAGACCACCAGAACTTTAGCAACACTGTAGAAGCAAAGCACCAGCGCCACCTAGTGTTCACCACCAGAACTTTAGCAACACTGTAGAAGCAAAGCACCAGCGCCACCTAGTGTTCACCACCAGAACTTTAGCAACACTGTAGAAGCAAAACACCAGCGCCACCTAGTTTTCACCACCAGAACTTTAGTTTTGTAAGTACTTTAGAACCATTTACAACCATGATTGCACAGGCCTATTATATACCTGTCCAAAGATTAGAAATCTTGTTTTGCCTTGTATCATGTTATTTAAATCAGATTGTAGAATTGCTTGTTTCCTTCCAGATTAGATTATTTGTTATTTGTTAAGGCATAAGCAATCTTTGTCTTGTAAAACTACAATTTCCGTGATTCCATAGTACTTAGCAATGACAGTTAAAGCGCTGTCAAACTGCTTTGGTCCTATAGTGTAGAGCAGTGGTTCTCAACCTTCCTAATGCCACTTGCATTCCTCAAGTTGTGGTGACCCCCAACCATAATTTTTTTGCTACTTCATAACTGCAATTTTGCTACTGTTATGAATCATCATGTAAATATCTGATATGCAGGATGTATATCAATTTGGTTCATTCACTGGACCAAATTGGTACAAATATCCGATACACCCAAATTTGAATACTGGTGGGGTTGGGGGGGATTGATTTTGTCATTTGGGAGTTGTAGTTGCTGGGATTTATAATTCACCTACAATCAAAGAGCATTCTGAACTCCAGCAATGATGGAATTGAACCAAACTTGGCACACAGAACTCTTATGACCAATAGAAAATACTGGAAGGGTTTTGTGGGCATTGATCTTGAGTTTTGGAGTTTTACGTCACCTACATCCAGAGAGCACTGTGGACTCAAACAATGATGGATCTGTACCAAACTTGGCATGAATATGCAATATGCTCAAATGTAAACACTGGTGGAGTTTGGGGAAAATAAACCTTGACATTTGGGAGTTACAGTTTCTGGGATATATAGTTAACACACAATCAGAGAGCATCCTGAACTCCACCAATTATGGAATGGAATCAAACTTCCCACACAGAACTCCTATAACCAAGAAAAAATACTATAAGAGTTTGGTGGGCATTGACCTTTAGTTTTGGAGGGGTTTTTTTGCCTCGGACTGCGCTCCTGACTTCCACTTCCGTTCCCCGCCCTCCCTCGATTAAAGGCTAGACGGCTGGGGGAAATGGCCGAAGGAGGCGGCGCCCCGGCTCTTCTTCGCCGCCATCACCGCCCGGCCCTTCCTCTTCCTCCCCCTCCTCCTCCCCCAAGCTAAGAACTTTGATATTGTCTGCAAAGGCTGTGTGCTCTGCTCATCAGACTAGTCAATGAAAACTTTCCCCCCTAAAATTTGCCTATGATCACAGATCCAATAATTATTAGTATAATTCTTTCAACAACTCAGTTACCATTATATAATAGTGAGCATTTAGGTGCTAGCCTGCTGGGCCTTTTGAGCTCTTGCCTATTTCTGAATTTATTGCATATAAAAGATGCCTTGTTTGCACATTGTATCAAATCACTCTCATCATTTCCTTTGCTGCCAGTTCTCTCCAGTGTGCCCACAGTTCTGATTAGTAATTTGCCACACGGTGTTATAACAGTGAATACTTTGCTGCTGCTGCTAATTAAATCTGTGCGGGTAACTATTCACTCCCAAGAAAAAAGATTATTTCAGGAAGATATTATCAGGCCTCTGGCCTTTCACTAATAGAATTTGTATATATTAGGCATGAGAAAAAAAGTTATGAAAATGATTCGTTTCGTAAGAAATTCGTAAGAAATGCTACTTTCGAGCGTTTCCGCACCTGGACGCCAACCAGGAAGTGGACTTTCTTTTTAGAACCTCGGGGGCCAGGATTTTCTTAAGTGTCGTTATTAGGTCGTAAGGGGGGGCATAAGGGGGCACCCTCCTTCTCTCTCACCACCCTCCCGCCTCCCTTGCCAATATTATGGCAAGGCAAGCCCTAAACTCGCTCCTTCCCTCGGCTGGAAGGAAGCCTGGAAAAAATGTAAACAGAGAGGATTACTCAGAAGTAAATCTGCAAAGGAGGGCACTTTGGATGAAGGGCCCTCCTTTGCAGATTTACTTCTGAGTAATCCTCTCTGTTTACATGTTTTCCAGGCTTCCCTGCCTCCTGCCCTGCCAGGATCTAAGGCATCAAAGAGTATTGGGGTGAGAAACCAACCTAATGTATAATAGAATGAATGCTACTGTAAGTGCCTAATATTATAAGTAATCCAACTGGTCATACCTACATTCCATGCACATGCAATAATACAGCAGTAATAACAATAACAAGAGGTAAAATTCAAACCGAAGTATTCTGAGTGGTCCCTGCCTCATGCAAACGGGCTCATGCGGTGCAAACGGTGCAAACGGAAATTAGCCCGGGGGAAAAGCCAGCTTGGGAGCACACACATACATATTCTTGGGAGGGGGGGATTTGTTGCAGAATCCCGGCCTCATAGAGAAGATTCTGCAGCAAACCCCCCCCCCCCCCAAAGAATATGTATGTGTGTGCACCCAAGCAGAAAACGCTGTCCTTCCCGGGCTAATTTCCCGGGCTCACAAAGAAGAGCCCGTTTGCACCGCATGAAGCAGGGACCACTCAGAACACTTCGGTTTGAATTTTACCTCTTCTTATTCCCATTGCTATTACTGCTGTATTATTGCATGTGCATAGAATGTAGGTATATGACCAGCCTGGGCAAACTTGGGCCCCGCTCCTCGGGATCGGGGTGAGAGAGGCAGCGAGGAGTGGGGGCTCCTCCTCCTTTTCTTTTGCTGCTTCCAAGAATAGAATACCCCCTCCCTCCCTCCCTCCCTCCTTCCCTCCCTCCTTCCTATTTGGAGAGTCCCATCTAGAATTCAGTGTGATTGATTCAAGTTTTGGCCTACAACTCCCAGAAATCCCAGCCAATTTACCAGCTGTTAGGATTTCTGGGAGTTGTAGGCTAAAACCAACTGGAATGCACATGCTCTGGCATACGAATTACTAACGGATTTCGTTAGTACTTAAGTTACATTTCCGAAATTTTTGGGAAATTTTTGTAAGTCTTTCTTTTACTAATCAAAAAAAATCCCCCATTTGATTTACGATTCACCATTTTAGGATTCTAAACCATGCCTAGTATATATCCTTGAGGTAAGATGGTACATTATAGCAGAAACACTGAGCTAGATCTTTAAGTGTCCAGGACTACTATTATGAATTTGATGCCGAACTATAGGGGTCTCCTCCCGTTAAAGGGAGAGAGAGCCAGGCCCCTCTAACCGCGAGGATGTTGGCCTAAAACTGGGTGGTCCCTTTAAAGAACTATAAATCCCACAAAACCCAAATAGCAATAGTCTCACCCAGAGAAGCACGCCAGAACCGAGAGAAGAAATCTTTACCGGCCGGTCAAAGGATGTAGCCAAGTCCAGAGATGTCCAAAATAGCTAACATGTTTTATTGAGAGCAGTGCAGTCACATATATAACAAGATAATCGGCTTACATTTGGATTACGCGCCTTGCTGCCCACGTGCGCTAACATCTGATAGGCTGAGATGTCAAAAACAGCTGAGCAAGGAAACCGGCCGGCGAATCGCAAGCCGGCGTTCACTTACGAATTAACCAATCAGGGTCAGGGCTAGATGTGGCAGCAGGACACAAAGAAGTTTATTGGTGGTGGGGAAATTCTGTGGGATTCTGGAGGAAATTGGGAAATTGGTGAGCGACCACAGGGGTCTCCAGACCTAATTTGTTGTATTTGTCTTTCGTAAGCGGATAAGTGGTTTTTCCTGTCCAGACCAAAACCCATTGTTTATGGGGTTTTGGTTAATCGGTAAAACATGACTTCATCTGATTAGAGTGACCAGGAAATGTCTATTTTTAATTGGTTTGCAAGTTTTCGAGGCTTGCATGGATCCAACCATATTTTTGGCATATGATTTATGTATGTCCCAGTCCATGATTTCATTAATGGCCTAGCTCCGATATTAATTACTATCATGGTGGGTAGACCAGGCATAAAATGAGTGGGATAGTCCCCACAGAAAAACCTGCCATCTATCCAGAATATTGTTTGTGCAAGGGAAATATGGCTAATTAGAATTATGATAGCATGTTGAACTTTGGAACTCTCTGCGGGGAGAGGGCATTTTCTTAAACACTTGAGAAACATAAGGGAGAAACATATAGGACAAAAAAGGACACTGTGGATATCGGGGATTCCCATAACTTTCATGACAAGTCCCCCTAACCAGCCCCCCCTTGAAGGAGAAAAAGTTCCACTTTGCAAGCAAAGGAGTGGCTTGCAATCCCCCCTGGGAGCCATAGTTTTCCGAGGCTTCCAGGAGAGCATATGGCCAGAATCTTGGCCTCTTAGAGTAGTGGCTGAGTTTATGTCCATAGCTGTCCCTCTGGCAGGGGCTGGCTTTGCAGGGGAAAACAAGGTTCCTGATATGCTACAAGTCCTTTTGGCAAGACAAGGGGAAGATCCATGGGAAATAGCAGCTCCAATCAGCCTGCTTGTATGAGGCGATTTAGAGCACACAGCAGAGATGAGTTCAAAAGTAATGTTCTTGGCTGAACTACACATCCCAGCCCAATAGGACCCGGCAGCCGGTCTAGACCTCCCTACACGCATCGATCCCTATGGCGTTTCCCTGCATAGGTGATCCACCGAGGCGAAGGCTTTCTCCGCTCCCAAAATCCTTGGATGTTGCAGGGCTCTCTGGCTGCGATTGGCCAGGGGAGGATCTTGTGTCAGTTCAGAAGAAAACAGGCAGAAATGGCAGAAATGAGTCTCGGTACTTGGGCCTCTATGTTTCACAAATGGCAACCGGATGATATCTTGCATCACACTGGTCAGAGATCCCCCTGGTCAGCCTTCGCCAAAAACGCTGCCATTTTGGACTCTGGTTTGCTGGATCTGATGGAACTGAGTGGGGCAAATTGCCCTCGGCCCCCCCCTCTTGCGAGCCGTCCTTAGACGAACCCGGTAGAGTGAGCCTGGCATGGTTTTCCCTCTCCCAGGCCAGAGAAGGGTTAGATCGGATAGTTATAGGAAAAGAAGGATAGTGGGAGAGTGCTTTTGGGGACAGAAACGGGGTGAATTGGTGAAGTTTTACCTGGCCTCTTGATGGATGGAAGATAAGGTAGGAAGGAAATGGGAGGTGTTTATTGTTTTGGGTAATGCTTTGTGGCCTGTGCAGGCTTATGGAGCCTGCCTGGCGTTAATTGCTATTTGATTGGGGGGGGGTGGTGGTAGTAAAATGTTGTTGTTGCTTGGGATGTTTGATGTTTTTCTTTTGGCTTAATGGGAAGAGGTGGGAGGGTGAATGGGTGATGTGGTCTGCTTAGTGTGTGTACAATGGATGGGCTTAGTGGGGTGCCGAGGAAAGATGCCTTTCTAAAGGTTGTGTGGGTTGCAACTTGGCCTTTTGGCCTAGGGGAGTATTGGGGACTCTCTGCTGTTGGCTTTTGGGCCTGGGGGTCTCCCCTTCGACCTCAAGGTTATAAGTATAGAATCAGAAGTAAAAACTTGAGCTGAGGGTCATCCTCAAATGGATTGTAGATTCTAAATCTAAATCTAGCCAGAGTCAGACAGGTCAACCCGAGGCGCACCAAAGACCTCGCAAGAGGGAAACAGGAAGCACAGGACCAGCTGAAAGATCCTCGGAGGACTCGGAGGAACAAGGACACATACAATCACAATGCCCTGAGGACCGGGCTAAGACTAAGATTGGGTTAGAGGCTCCATCTATGGGAGGAAGCCCACCTATGGATCCTAGCAGGTGTAAGCCCAGAAAAAGGGTTCCCCGCCGGAGGCACTTTAAGACCCGGACCTTCTGGAGAATGGGCTTCGCTAGCTGGCACAGAGCAGGAGCTGCAACTTCAGCCTCCCTTCCCCAGACATCAAACTCTGCCAGCCCAAAAACCACTGACCCCAGAAGACCGGATAGGAAGGCGTCTTCCACACTAAAAGGGAACAATTGTACCCCTTCACATGCTACAGGAGCCCAAGACAAAAAAATCTTTGGGCTCACCCATACAGCCGAAAATTTTCCAGGGAGAGTTGAGCTTCACACCGGCTCCTCAAGATCCGAAAGCCTCAAATAGGATTCAGAGGCCATGCAGCTTGATTAATATTAGAATGGTGGGCATAGGGTAGTCTTGAACTGTATTCATTATATGATGTGTGTTTGTGGTTATTACCGTTAATTTCATTGTTCTGTTTGTAAACCGCTCCGAGCCTTCGGGGAGTTGCGGTATATAAATTTGAATAATAAATAAATAAATAATAAAAAATAAAAATAAATGTAGAAGTGGATTGTCTAACCAAGGACTCCACCCTTTGCCATATTTAGCAGTGCAATCAGCCCTCCACCGTCTAAGGTTAGGCTGAAGCCCATCACAGATACAGGGGGAAAAAACCCAGAATGCTGTGTAGTAGAGGTTGTGGCCCCAGCTTGCGGAAAGCAGGAAGGATACAGGTTGGTTGTTGGTCCCACAGCTGCTGTTTCCTCCCAAAATCTTGCACCATGGGCTGAGAGATCATTCCTCATGTGGCACATTACTCCTGAAGATGGCACTATCTTATAAACATTCACAGGGCAGCTGTTGTAGCTCATTAAGTGGCAGAGGTTTCAGATGATGAGAGGATTGATGGGTTCCAAGGTGAGGAGTCCAGGAAAGACCGGAGAGAATTGCAGGCAGATGCAGATGACAATGTTTTGGATTCCGGTATGGAAAGTTAAAGTTTCATTGAGAATCCACCTTGGGCTGATGGAGAGTTCTCTCGGGAAACTAGATTAAGTCTGAGATCGTAAGGAGTGAGAAATAGACAAATAAAATATTCTCCGAGAATCGGAGATAAGGATTGTGGGCCCAGAAGGTCTAGCATGATCTCATGTGTACCCGGACAGTCTTAAATTAGGTGGTCTGGGCTTGTAGCTTTCAGAGGAGACAATGTTGAGGAAGGATGATGATCTCCTGTCTCTGCTCTCAAGTTCATGTTTCAAATTCCCTGTTCTAATTCATGTCTTTGTTCCTGTGAGAATTTGCTGTGAAAGAAGCTCCTGTTTTCTGGTTTATGGATTTAGGTTTGGATACCTGCTGTGGATTTTGGTTGCCTTGACTTTATGTGCTTTGTCATTTTTGGGATTACTACTATTTTGTATTTTGTATTTTGGATTATTGCTATTTTGCATTTTCTATTCAACTGACTCTTTTGGGTAAGCCTTTACCCCTTTGTACCTATTTTTCTGAACAAATATTTCTAGATAGTATTAATGAACTGTTGTGTAGTGCTGGGTGAAAAGGTGTTTCAGAACTAGAGTGCAACAGCAGTGGACTCATCTGACTGGGAGCAAGTCATTGCGTGTGCAAGGGTGACACACCTCGCGCCAAGAACAATAACACAGACACAAGTGGTTGGATGAAAAGGGCCACAACTCATTTATTGAAAAGAGGAACAAAGGGTTGGCGGCCATGCATGGGTTCTGGATCAGGGTCGTACAGCCCCCACGAAAGTCCAAAGGCGTATGCAAGCCTGGGGTGTGAACAGCCCAATGCCTGTCCACAGCAACTCGGCACCCCAAGGGGCCTGGGCATTATCCCCCTAACAACCAAGGGGCGATAAGCCAGCCTGATCCAGGGGCCATGCCACACGCCAAACACGGAGTTGTGACAAAGAACGATATAACGCATCACCCTGAAGAATGCAACAATGACATGAAGAATGAACAAAATGGACACCAACAAGCAATGCAATAAGAAGGGAGGGTGGGAGGAAAAAACAGAGCTGGCCCCACGTGCAGCCTGGGCAGCACCAGGCGGCCTTAAATAGGCTGCCCAGGTGGAAGTGCAGGCCAGTCGGCGCAAAGATGGGGCGGGGCCAGCCCCGTCATTGGCTAGCCGGCATTGGTGGGGGAAAACCTCCCGCTACCCCCAGGGGCTTCTGGGAAGGAGAAGCCCCTTCATCTCTCTGCAAGATGGCGGCGAGGGCAACTCCGCCCCACAACCCGCTCGGCCGGTAAGTCGGCCAAGCCCATTATTTTCCATGTTGGTACCATGGGGAATGGTGAGGCGGTGGGCTGGGGGGGGGGGGGGCGGTTGATCTCGAGAATGAGGCTGCTGTCTGAATGTTTACATGGCATTGCTATCACATGGCTTGGGGTGTCATGTGAAATGATCCCTCACCCCACATATGCCCCAGGGTAGTGCAAATTTGTGAGTAACCAAAATTGTGAATGTAAAACCCACAAATGTGGAGGTTTGACCACGTAGTGGTTTGAATGTTGGACTGGGAGATCTGCATTTGAATCCCTGTAAGTCATTGAAACCCATGAGGCATCCTAAGAGACAGCAAAGGCAAACCTTCTTTGACATAAATCTTGCCAAGAAAACCCCAAGATAGGGTCACCAGAAGTCAAAGTTAACATGAAGATATACACTGACAAAAAAAAGAGACACAGAACACCAAAGAACACTATATCTCATGTATTTTCTGTAAATTTTAGATGAACCTGTTCTGTTATTTCCATCTCTTACCGACTACCATGCATGTTCCTACTTTCAGGCAGAAGGAAAAGACATGATGGCTCCAACAACACATTTATGATGAAATTGTGTTGTTGAAGGCTTTCATGGCTGGAATCACTGGGCTGCTTTGAGTTTTCCAGACTGTACGGCCATGTTCTAGAACAGGGGTGCTCACACTTTTTCAGCATGTGAGCTACTCTTAAAGCAACCAAGTCCAAAAGATCTACCTGCCCCTGCCGCCGCACGCTCTTGCCACCGCATGTGCTCCTGCTGCTGTTTTTCTCCCACGCAGCGCTTCTTCCGCCTGTGGGGCATTGCAGAAAGTAGAAAGCACAAGGCGGGGCATCCAGAGGGAGCGCTCCGCCCTGCCTGTCTCGCCAGCAACAGAGGCTGCACAGCTGCTTCTGGACGAGAGAGAGGCAGGGCGCTCCCTCCAGAGGCCCCGCCTCGTGATTCCTTCTTCCTGCAATGCCCCACAGGCGAAAGAAGCACCGCAAGAGAGGAAGCCAGCAGCAGGAGTGCGCATGCATGCAGGGTGTGTGCACGCATGGCAGGAGCGCCCCATCCGGCTGGTGAGGCCCGAAGATCACCTGGAAGAGGGCCGAAGATCTACTAGTAGCTCCCGAGCTACCTAATGAGCACCCCTGTTCTAGAAGAAAAAAAACTCACAGCCACACTATGATGAAATTATTTCCCCTTGATGCAATTTAAAAGAACAACTTAATAAGAAAATTGCAAAGATAGATTCTAACTCCACACCTATCATGTGCAGCATCTTGGTGCATAACACCACACGCAACACTTTTTGATCTCTATCCCTATGGGCCATCAAATGCATTCTTTCCTCTGCAGCACCCTTTGGTGTGTGTGTCTAACTAACTAACTTCATTTCTTATGAGTCGCCCTCCACCAAAGGTTCTCTGGGCAACTTACACAATTAAAATAAACAAGTTACATAGTCACTGCTTGTTACTTAACAATCATAGGCTCTTCTGAAAAGCCATATCTTGAGTGCCCCTAAAAATGTATGTAGATTAGGAGTGGCTCTTTGGCCTGGCGGTAGGGAGGGAGTTCCACAAGATTGGGGCTGTGAAGGACCCTGACCTCGAAAGGCCTTGAATGCTAGGACCAGGGTCTTATAGAAGACTCTGTGTTCAACCAGCAGCCAATGCAAGCGCTGCAGAGACGGCGTTATATGGCACCTCATTGATGTTCTTGTGAGGAGTCTAGCAGCTGCATTTTGCACAATTTGGATCTTGCGAATTGCTGCTCGAGGAAAGCCCACATACAGAGCATTGCAGTAATCCAGCCTCGACGTAACCATGGCATGGACTACCATAGCCAGCGCCTCTGTTGGTAAATAAGGCGCCAACTGCCTCGCTTGGCGTAGATGAAAGAAGGCCCTTTTACTAGTGGAGGTAATCTGGGCTTCCATCGTCATTTTGGGATCCAGGATAACACTGAGACTCTTCACAGTGGGGGATGGAACTAATGGTGCCCCTTCAAAGGATGGTAATAGACCGACCAATTCTGATGGGCGGCCAGGCCACAAGATTTCAGTTTTTGCTGGATTTACTTTCAATTTATGGGCACGTAGCCATCTTGTCACCGCTCCAAGACACCGGGTGAAGTTATCCGGTACTGAAGTTGTTCAGGTTCTAGTTTTAGGAGAGGCTGGGTGTCATCAGCGTATTGGAAACATTCTAATCCAAATCTCCGGACTAGCTTGGCGAGAGGTCGAACATAGATGTTAAACAGCATTGGCAATAGAATAGCACCTTGGGGTACTCCACAGTCGAGAGGGGATTTCTCAGATACTTGGCCCATATATAAGGTGAATGGCACGTATATAAGGTGGATGAAAGTTCTTCCATGGGATATGGGGAAATAAAATAATGATAACCAACCTAGTGATATAAAGAACAAAATATGTGATCCACTCCAACCAATTGCTTTAAACTTGATACATGGTGATAGTGATGAAAATTCATTCCTAATTTCAGTTGTAATGCAATCACTCCACAATTAATGTAGTAATTTCGGATATAACGGTTAAATCCACTATAATCAATATTTGTATGCTTATGCCTAATGTTAATAAAATAGCAATTGTCAGTGACTTCTCCTGAAGCAGCATTATTTTTCATGACACATTTTATGTAAACACCTTATTCTGGCCCTTCAAAGACGGATCCCATTATAAACACATACTGAGACAAATCTTGCCAAAGCGTATGTGAAAAATATACTAGGAATGGCAGATGCATACATTATTAAAGGTTCTGTGAATATACTGTTATTTGAACATATGAATAATGAAGTCTACAAGGACCTAATGACCGATGTAATTCAGATGTGATCAGATAGAATTCTAATTACCCTGGAAGGAAGGGATTTGTATATTTTTTTTTAAAAAAGAGATGGCTATTACCAAATTATAGAAGTGGGAAGCACCTGGTTTAAATTATTTGACTTACAGAGAAAGAAGCTGAAGCTCTGTCTGTATTTCCAGTTTAGGATGCTTGTGTGATAATGGCATTTAGCATCTGCTACTAATAATTCATCTTCCATCAATAGGTTGCCGAACAAAGGAGTATCATGGTATAGATATATAACACAGACAATACAGGAATATAACATTCTACATTCCATAGGTAATTCTTCTAGGATCTGGGAACTCAGACTCAGGAGATCTCCCATCTTTAAGGAAGTATCCTGCAGAGCCATGGCACTACCGTCTTCCGGTCAACACGTTTACATTTGAATATTCTACCTATAGCAAAGCCAGTGTTTAGGCAAAGGTTTAGACCGGTGATTCTCAAAGTGGGCGCTACGCCCCTTGGTGGGCGGTTGCACATTTCAGGGGCGGTAGAAGCCTCCAATAAAATTGGGGGGCACTGAAGCCTAGAAAAGGGGGGGTGGCATTACCTTGGCATTGTGTTGCCACTGCGCAGAGCCCATCCCTTTCCTCTCCTGAACTCCTCCCACGCCAACGGGGCTCTCCTGAACTCCGCCCATGCCATACAACCCTGTTGCAACTTGCAGGCGCACACACTCACGCGCTTGCGACCTTTTGCCCCAACTACATCTACGGCAGGCATCCTCAGAGTTTGTGAAATCTGTTGGAAACTAGGCAAGTGGAAGGTCCAAGGTGGGAGAAAGAAGGCTAATCTGCTTGAGGCAAGTGTGAATGTTCCAATTGGCCACCTTGATTAGCATTGAATGGCCTTGCAGCTTCAGTAACACCAAGGTAGCTTCAATCTCATAACATCACACGTATTAAACAGTATACATTCATTAAGTCAGTGCATTCATTATAACAAAACGCCAAGTAGAGCCCATATACATCACCGGGGAAGACTGGGAATCGCGGAAAGGCTTTTCAAGGGTGGGGGTGTGTAAAGACAGGATGGAAAAGTTCAAAAGGAGATAGTCAGTAGTCCC
This sequence comes from Anolis apletophallus, assembly GCA_030556195.1. Lineage (NCBI taxonomy): Eukaryota > Metazoa > Chordata > Lepidosauria > Squamata > Anolidae > Anolis > Anolis apletophallus. Next base: position 8,046,279 of record JARBWK010000009.1, on the reverse strand, counting down.
GTAGCAAGTTCCTGTGTAGATGTCTTGTACCAAAACACGGTCTACACACCCCAAATGTCAACAATAATCCCCAGGCAATTCCACACCATTTTTGTACATCCAAAGCAGGCTCCGGGAGGCGTGTCGAACAGGAGCCGCAACAGTCTAATTACGAGCCCGGCCGTTTCGCCCTCCACGGGCTTCCTCAAGCGGCAATTGGCAGATTTAACAAGGCGTGACACAGGAGGATTCACATTTCTGCAATAATAACATATATTGAAGTAATCCACAACAGCAACCTATTTCCATAGTAGTAGCTTGCAAAGAAATAACAGACATACCAAGACATGGTTCGCATCCAGCATACATCTCCTGCGGACCCGAAGGTGTACGAAAACTTACAGAGATGCACTATATGCACTTAGGATCAAGGCAGATTCAGGTGAGTAGGGCGGATAGAGGGAGGGGCTCGTTTAGTCCGAAGGGATATTCACTTTGAAGATGGATTATCCACCACGTTTCTCTTTGTTGGGAGGTGTTAGCTGGCCCTGATTGTTTCATGGAATAAAAAAAACACTGGGCAACATTACCTAAACACAAGCTTATTTTACTATATTTTACGAAAATGATAGGAAACATTAATACATATATCTTTCTGTTTAATTGCTATTAAAAAAATTTAAAAAATAATTTCTAGGGGGGTGGTGAGCAATTTTTTTTTGGAAAGGGGACAGTAGGCCAAAAAAGTTTGAGAACCACTGGTTTAGACTGAGAACAGGTTCCTTAAACCCAAAATTGAGGCAGATGATCTACTCTAAGTTTTAGAACTATAAAATGGCTATCAAAACTGCTGAACCCATTTTGGGGGAATAGTTAGCACATTAAATAGTACACTTTACAATTTAGACTAAAATCCAGATTTGTCACTTTTTTAAACTATTGCTGGGTAGTCTCACCACTCTGCTGGCCAAATATTATTCCACAGCCATAGGAAGACATCCTGTCTCTGCAGCCCACTAAGACAGGTAAATGACACCAGCGTCCTTAGTTCTTAGTTGTAGAAGCATTTCTGTTCTACAAACCAAATTATGATCATTAATTTGCAACAACCTTGAAGTGTTTAAATATATCTGAAGTGATACCTTGTGGAAAGTGAGAAAAATGCTTCTCTTTGTTAAAATATGGAAAGAATATTCAAAAGTATTCAAAAACTGGTTAAAAAAAACACTTGTTCCATGAGTGACAGGAAACCCTAATGAGGGGAATCCTGGACTACTGAAAACCTTTTGCAGTTTGGGATTTTTATTGTTTAAAATAAGTCTGTGGCTTTTTTCTGTGCATAAATATTATTTTCTGTTATACAGGTGCTGTTTCTATGCAGAAAATACTGTTTTCTTTGGGAAGGGGAGATATTTGCCTTTTGTGAAGAAAAAGACCTCATGTACAGAATATTTTGTGAAGGAGACTGCAAAACAGAAATATGCTATTCTCTGCCAAATATATCACATGTGAATTTGACATGAAATTAGCCCTAAAATGCCAATACTCTTTGAAAAAGACATTGTTTTTGTAGGTAACTTTTTAGGGGAGAAAATGTAAAATGTAAAAATAAGTTATTGCTTCAAGCAGAGTTTCTTAAACTGTGCTCTTCCAGATGTTTTGGACTTGATTGAATTTCTACTTCTTTCGTCTCTGTAGCTGGAACATCAACTTGAGTTGAGATTGCATTGTTTAATTTCCCCTGAAGTTTTATTGATGCAATTTTGTTAGACTTTGCATTACATACTTCAACTGCTTTTGCCATATCCCTTCTTAATAATGCTGCCTCATTTCTGCTTACACCAGGCCTACACATTAAGGGGTCTAATTCCCAGGTATTTTGGATTCCAATTCCCAAAAGCCCTTGCCATCTTGCTGAATGGTCAGTGTAAAGGACATTCAAGTGCCACCTCGGAGTTGGTTGAGCTAGCATCTTACTGGTTTGAGGATCTTTTTCGAGATCAATCCACTGTGTGATACAGAATGCTGGACCACCATTCAGCATGGCAATCTTAAAGGCTGCCTACAGCTAGCATCTTCACTTGAGGATCTTTTTTTCAATCAAGCTACCACCATAACAATCTTGGCCACCCGATGTGAGGGGTTTATTTTGAGGCTTGTGTTTTGAATGATGTCACAGAGAGATTTTTAAGGAGGAACTTCAACAATTTATTCTTAACTACAGCGTGGAGGTTTCAAAGTATTCAGAGCTTAGTTGGTTACAGTAACTTCAGAGAGGTACAGATCTTAAGGTTTCTTATTCCCTAAACACAATGTTTGATTGTATCTCTTCAAACACTAAATCCATAATACTATAGATATTTTGCCTCAATAGGCTTCCTATCTATATATTAGGTTAGCTTCCCAGCCTAACCTATAAATAGCGGTTCCTATAGGCTTTCTAAGCCTATACTGCCTTTCTGCAGTATCTAAAACCACCCTTTTCTATTTCCCTCAGAAAAGACAACAGCAACTCTTTAAATTGCTAGCAGCTAGTCTAACTGACTCCAGAAATTCAAAAATGGTCTTGCTAAAGCCAGTGTTAGGCTCCGCCTCCTGTTGTCATAGCAACCGAACATCTCAGAGGCTGTGCATCTCAATATTCCCCATTAACCCTTTGTAGTCTGATTAGCATATAACAATCCTATACAATACAAATGTAATAATACAAACCACACATTTAACCATAAAATAAATCCAAAACCCTCAATACATATAGTGACTTCACTACAGTCAGGAATCCTGGGAGCTGAAGTCCAAAACATCTGGAGGGCCACAGGATGTGTACGCTTATTTATTTTCTGAGTAAAGCACTATATAATTATCTGACTCAAAGTATCTCATGTTACACAACCACCCTCCAAGAATAATGATGCCACCCTCTCCAACCTCACATTTCACCCTCTGACCCCAGGTACTGCCCTATTTCAAAGCACCTTTTCATGCTATAAAGTGAATATTCCTACAGAACTTGGGAATGAGTGTACGAGACATTTTTAAAATGCCTTCCACAAAACTTTCTGACAGAAAGCCTAGCTGGATTGCATGGCTTAATTTTAAAAGCTTGAACGGTCTTTCCTTCAAGATAGGAAAGAAACTTTGCTTGCTATAATTAATGTACTTCAATTAATGAATAAGTAGAAGGAATAATAAAAGACTTATTAAATTACAGTGGAGATCAGGATAAAACAATAAGTAGCTTACAAAGGAAAATAATTTGCCTGCACAGAGCACAAAGTAGAATTTAATGGTAGGCACCATATTGGTTACTCCTAACTTGAGTAGACGCATTCCATACATTGTTGAAGTTTGAATCAACATATAGGTAAATCCTAAATATTTAATTGGTCTACGCTAGTCAGAACTGTCAACAGAATTTAAGCCATGAAATTTTTCATCACGTTTACAAGTGGGCAATCTGCATTGCTCAATGGAATGTGTATTATAGATTAATCAATCCCACTGTGCAGAATACATTCCTACTTCATCAAATGTACAGGGTCACCCTAAATTATTTAGTTATTTAGTTACTCGAACTTGTTTGCCGCCACTCCCTGCAGGCTCGGGGCAGCTCACATACCAATCACAATAAAAACAATTAAAAACATCACATTAAAACAGCAATAACACATTAAACAACATCAGAATACAACAGCATTAGCAACAGAAGGGAAATCCAGCAGTTGCTCAGGACCCGAAAGCCTGCCGGAACAATAACGTCTTGCAGGCTTTCTGGAATGCTGGAAGGCTCTGAAGGGCACGGGTTTCGGAAGGCAACACATTCCAAAGAACCTGGGCTATGATTGAAAATGCCCTTCTCCGTGTTGCTGTCAGATGATATACTTTAACACTTGGTACAGCAAGGAGATTTTGTTCCTCAGAGTGTAAAGATCTAGTGGGACAGTATGGGATAAGGCGGTCCCTTAGGTACACTGGCCCCAGACCATTCAAGGCCTTTAAAGTCAAAACTAACACTTTGAAGGCAGGCATGTAGCCAGGGGGGGGGCTAAGGGGGCTTCAGCCCCCCCCAATTCTCAGGGTGGTCCGCGAGAAGGCCTTACTGGTACATTATTTAAACTGTTATGTTTATTCATATCATGATCTGATCACCATGCTCATTATATCCCACCTTCATGGGGTTATTGGGATAACAATACAAAAGATTTCCTAGGGTAAACCGTCTTCCACCCAGTCTCAGCCCCCCCCCCCGAACCAAACTCAGCCCCCCCGAACCAAAATCCTGGCTACGGCCCTGTTTGAAGGTAATCCGGCATTCAACAGGAAGCCAGTGCAGGTCCCGCAGAATCGGTGTAATATGGCAGCTTGTTGGGACTCCTGCGAGCAGCCGGGCTGCGGCGTTCTGCACCAGCTTAAGTTTCCGGATCACCGACAAAGGAAGGCCAATGTAGAGAGTGTTACAGTAGTCCAGCCTTGAGATGACCGTAGCTTGGACCACTGTGGCCAGATCATACCGGGACAGATAGGGGGCCAGCTTCCTTGCCTGATGGAGATGGAAGAACACCACTCTGCTGACGGTGGAGATGTGAGACTCCATCGACAGCTGAGGATCTAAGGTAACACCAAGGCTTTTTTCTGACGACGACGGACGTAATGTCATGCCGTCCAGGGTTGGAAGCTGGACATCCTCATCGCCCGGACGGCCCAGCCACAGGATCTCCATCTTCTCTGGATTCACCTTCAACCTACTGGCTCGCAGCCATCCAGTAATGGCTTCAAGGCAACGATGGAAGTTATCGGGTACGGATTCGGGCCGACCCTCCATCCTCAGAATGAGCTGAATGTCATCAGCGTACTAAATGATTATGAAGACTACATATTTTTATCCCTATAGCATGTGGGGTGTGTGTGTGTGTGTGTGGGAACAGGACTAGAACATTGTAATCCTCACTCCCAGACGAATGAATAATGCCCTATAGTCTTAAAGCAGCAGCATTATAACGATTATAACATAATGTTATAGGAAGTGATAACAATTTCTCTTCTTCCAACACTTCCCATAGCAACTTCTGGTGATGATGGTCATTCACAGTTACTTCCATCATTGGTCTTTATCTCATTTTGGGGAAAGCTGGAGGCAGGCGCAGTTAACATCACAATTAATTTCTGGAATGAAAATACAGTTCTATTGACATCAACGATAATATTGCCCATTAAACTATGCTATATGTGCAGTTTAGCTCTCTGTTGGATCGATTAAAAAGATAACTGGAGAAATGCCATTACGGGTGATCCCAATGGTCCATTGTGCCCAGTATTCTACCTCTGCTAGTGGCCAACACCGGAGGCATCAGAGGAAATGAATGAGAAGTCACAGGGCAGTAATGGAGCGATCTGTCATCCTCTGTCATTCAACTCCAGCTTCCTGTAATAAGTAGTTTAAGGATGCCTTGGCAATGAGATTGCTCTTAAATCTTTCTGAAGTTTTCACCCAGGAGGAGAACAAATCCAGTTTTGTTCTTTGCTTGAAGATGGATGCTTATAGAAAGTTGTGAATGGCTGATTGAAAAATGAATTGCATAAGTGACTAAACAAAACAAACTCCTTGCTTTGTCCTGTTCTATGCCCTCTATTTCTATCCGGGCTTTCCAAACACAAATCAAAGACACGGGTGAGAAGAAGGAGCAGAGGTGAATTCACTAGGCCACCTCTTTGCCATATCTTTCGACCATCTTCTACTCATGAAGAAAAGAAGCCATTGCAGTCATCTTTCTGTATCCATGGATTCTGGAATCGATGGATTTCGCCATCCCCAACTTGAAGACATTTTGAATAATCCAAAAAGTTAACTTTGTCTTTGCCATTTTATATCAAGGGCATCATTTTACTATGTTATTGTATGTAATGGGGATTGGGTAGCCACATATTTGGTATCCAGTGGAAATTCTGGAACCAAACCTAGGTGGATACTAAGGGTCCAATATATATCTATACTAGCTTGGGGACCCGGTGCTGCCCGGGTTATTTGAGAAAGGCATTTTGTGCCAAGGTTGGTCTTTATCAGTTGTTTATGTGGCTTGCAGTGGTCTCAGGAAGTGAGGGAAGGTGCCGGGAGTCCCATCGTCCATGATTCATCCTCCTCCAACAATGTCCCATGAGCTGAGGCCTAGTCGGGAAAATCAAGTTAATGAAGCCTTACTGTAAATTCATGCCTTAAACCAGTGTTTCCCAACCTTTTTTGAGCTACGGCACACTTTTTACATTTGCAAAATCCTGGGGCACACCACCAACCAAAATGACACAAAATGACACTCTAACACAGTAATACATATAGTTAATATGTTTTAAAATGTATTTATATACACTCAGTGTGAAACCTGGGCCTGTTTCGATGAACTCAACATAGATATCCTGGCAGGAATGGCAGAAAGATGCAAACTTCCCACACAGAACTCCCATAACCAAGAGAAAATGCTATAAGAGTTTGGTGGACATTGACCTTGAGTTTTGGAGTTGTAGTTCACCTATATCCAGAGAGCACTGTGGACTCAACCAATGTTGGATCAGGACCAAACTTAACATGAATACTCAATGTACCCAAATATGAACGCAGATGGAGTTCAGGGGAAATAGACCTTGACATTTGGGAGTTGTAGTTGCTGGGATTTATAGTTCCCTTACAACCAAAGAGCATTCTGAACCCCACCAATGATAGAACTGGGCTGAACCTCCCACACAGAACTCCCAGGAGGCAAGAGGAGGTCTCTACTTGGGGAAAGGGAGGCGAGCCTTCCCAATGCATGGAGAGGGAGAGACCAAGTAGACAACGGGTGGGGAGGGGGGGGGTTGTAATTTTGTGCCTTTATCGAGGTAAGTTTCTTAAGGTTTTTATACTTCAACACACTAGACTACCCCGAGGTTTCAATTTCCCACGGCACACCTGATGATCGCTCACGGCACACTAGTGTGCCCAGGCACACTGGTTGAGAAACACTGCCTTAAACAGTATCCCATTAAGTGAGGCCTTGTCAGGAAAATCAAGTTAATGAAGCCTTACTGTCAATTTTGGGCCTAGTCTGTGATTTGTGTTTTTTGTGAAGTGTATTGGGTGAAGGTACTGAACATTCCATTTCCAACGGAAAAAACTGTCAACTGGCTAACTGCCCAAACCATGTCTGCCTCAGGCCCTTTCCCTTCCTCTCTCTGCTGCCTAGGAGTATTGGAATGTTGGGAGGCTGGCCAATCAGAGGTGTTATGCAAATAATCCCACAGTGGCAACCAATCGAAACGCTGCCACATATTCCTCCGCACCTCCTGCACCTCCCGCCGCAAACATTCTCTTTTATTATATACATAGAAGATAGATAGATATTTGAAGCTTTCTATCATATTGGAATCCTTATTGCACATGGTTACAGGTTGGGATGATGAACCTCCATTGAAAGCAGAAAGTTGGTTTCTGTATATGCAATGCAATGAAATTGGCAATGTTGCTGGTGTGTGATTCTCTATGCTCCTGCCTGGTTCTCTTCTGTATTTTTATTTATTTATTTACGATTTTTGTATACTGCCCTTCTCAACCGCGAAGGGGTTTCTGTGAGCTATATTTAGAATTAATAACTACGTTTTGTTAACATGTATTTTATTCTGTGTATAGGCAACGTAAAAATGTGGAAAATCTGTAATAGAGTGGTTTCCCTTTTTGAATGTCTAATTGGAAGGCTGGGGAAGGGTGAAATCAGCACGTTGGTGTAATGTGATTGTTGTCTATTTGTGATGATGGCAGAAAATGTAGTGTTTTTATAAATAATTTTTTATTGCTACCAATATTATTTATTTTTACAAACGTTAAAAAGGAGTTAGGGTAGCGGGGGTAGGCAGTAGGGACGAAGTGTAATGTGGGTGGAGAGAGGAAAAAATGGGTAAGAAAATGAGATGGAAAGAAGGGGGAGGAACAAGAAGGGAAAAAAAGAGAAAAGGGGGGATTTTGTTGACCTCCAGTCTTTTTAATCTTGGTTAAAAATCCTTGATTCACCTTTTGTTCATTTCTACAACTCCCATTTCACCCTTTCTCTAAGTGTGGAGAGTTTTCCTGTATATCTTCTTTAAATTAAATTAACCTTTTCATTTTTTCTTGTTTTAAATAGTCTTTAAAACCAGAGAGATAGCACAGCGGGGCCGGAGAGATAGCACAGCGGTAACAACAGCTGTGCTGGCAATCTGAAGATCTGAAGATTGCAGGATCGAATCTCGGGCTGAGTTAGACGCCAGCTGTAAGCCCTGTCTACTGTTTACCCAAGCAGTTCAACAGCCCAGCTGTGAATTAACAACAAATTGGGGACCATAAAAGTGGGGAAGGACTTTTGCACAGACTTGTCTGAAATAGGCTGACGGAGAAGGGAGAGGCGGAAGTGATGGAAACAAGAGGCTCCTGTCATGAGGATGGAACAACAGCACCCCCTTGTGACGTGATGGCGCAATGTTGCAGGGACATAACAACAATGATGTAATGGAGCATTCACACCCGATGACGCCCACCTGTATGACGCGGCCAGGAAAGAAGAAGTCCTTCTAAAAACTGCACTGTATTTGTCTATGTGTAATTGTATGTCTTTCCGACAGGGACTGTCTGTCGTATGTGTATTGTAATCCGCACTGAGTCCCCTTCGGGGTGAGAAGAGCAGAATAGAAATACACAGTATTATTATTATTATTATTATTATTTAAATAATGTCCAATCTGTTGAGGGTTTTCTTGGGCCATCTTGGTGTTTTTTGCCTGAATATTACCATAATTAATGTTTTCATTGTTGGTTTTGCATGCTGTGAAATGATCGGGCCATTGTTCATTTGATAGATTCTGTATGCAACTTGTGTTACAATTTGATTTGATTCCCGCCAAAATCTAATAATTGGTCCCAGCTAGGATAACCAATTGAAGCAACTGAACTTAGTTCATTGTTGACTTCCTGTTGATAGAATGATTCTACTAGGGTTCCCATATGTCCCTTATGCTAAGGGACGTCCCTTATTCTAAGGGACGTCCCTTATTTTGACCCTAAAATTTGTGTCCCTTATTTTCAGGCCCTGTCCCTTATTTTTGACTAGCAGGACAGGACTGGGCGGGGTTGACCAGAGGATGGTGCGTGCTGTGGTTTCCACGGCAATGCCTGCCCAGGGATTCCAACTCGCAGGGCAGGCTGGCAGTTGCACGCTTGCAAGTGTGTGCCTGCCTGCATCCCCGTTGGAAGGAAGAGGCGATACAGGACTTTTTCAAAGTACAGTAGACTCAATTAACCGTTACCCAAGGGGAATGTTGGATCATGTTGGATAAAGATAGTTTCTGGTTGCTTGAGAGTTACTCTTAAAATAGGCCTAGCTGTGCATCCCAATACTATACAATGCGGTGTATCCCATCTATATATATAAAAGGGAAATGGTCGTGCAACGGGGCAAATGCACGCCAAAACTACATTTCCCACACAAACAACACAACCCAGGGCCACTCATCCCCACCCCGAGGTACATCAACCACCCACTGAAACACCCCTACACACAACACAAAGCCCCCAAAACATCCCCCGAAAAACTACATTACTACGCATGCGCAAAACACCCCAGACACACACATCGGCCGCCATAGACACATCACAATACCAAGCATGCGCAACATCCCACGCCATGCCCCCCTCCTACGCCCGCTTACTAACCACTCCAGAGACCAACGAGGCGACATCCTCCACGCGGCTCCCGGGACCCAACAGCACACATCCCGGGAGGACGCCGCTGTGGTCCCGCCCGCACGACCCTCCACAAGGAGAGACAACAAAACGGCGAGAGAGAACGGCGCAGCCACGGGACTACAACTCCCAGAAGGCTCCGCACGGTAAGGGCGGATACAGCACCGGAAATAGCCCACAATGCCCGCGCAGAGCATTCTGGGAGCCGTAGTCCCCTGCCCGGACACACCTTCTCCGCCATGCCCGCTTCCTCCGCCCCCTCCTCCCGTCCTCCCCCGGGGCCGGGGCCGGCAGGTAAGCCGCGCCGTCTCTCTCCCTTCCACCTCCTATTCGGCCAGCGTAATGGAGGCGGCGGGTAGCGCCGGAGAGCCCTTTGCAGCCTCTCCTCCGGTCACCGAAGAGCAGGCCGAAAGGGAACCGGCCAACCCCTCTCCCTGCGGCCTCCGCTGCCCGAGGAGGAGGCCGCAGGGAGAGGGGTTGCCCGGTTCCCCTTCGGCATCCTCTTCGGCCACCGGAGGAGAGGCGGCAAAGGGCTCTCCGCCGCTACCCGCCGCCTCCATTCTGCTGCCCGGGGCCGAGGGGGAGCCGCACCGTCTCTCTCCCTGCAGCCTCCTCTTCGGCCAGCGGAAAGGAAGCCATGGCCGGCGTAGGAGAGCCCTTAACCGCCTATCCTCCACTGCCCGAGGAGAGGGCCGCGGGGGAAGGAAATCGAGCGCTTCCCCATCGCCCTCCTCTTCGGCCTCCTCCTCTACACATACACACACACACATAAAAACAAAACAACATATAAAAACCCACATAAAAACACAACCACATACAAACACAAATATCTACACACCAAAACATACACATCCACATTAATACATACACAAATAAACACACACATATCCCCACCTCTCCATATATACACATACATAAATATACATACACAAACACACACATATACAAACACGTAATCAAACACAAAACACCCACAGATAACAACACACAAATACATACACACATACCAACAACAACACACACACAAACAAACACACACATATATATAGGCCATACACGGCCTGGGGCCAGCGTATCTGAGGGACCGTCTCACCCCATATTGCCCAGCAAGATCACTTCGGTCCGAAGAGGCCAACCTCTTGGTAGTACCATCTGTAAAGTTGGCACATTTAACATCGACCCGCCGGAGGGCGTTCTCTGTTATAGCTCCCACGCTCTGGAACGCCCTCCCAGCTGAAGCCAGAGCCCTGAATGACCTACTTCCATTTAGACGGGCCTGCAAAACTCATTTGTTTAGGCAGGCCTTCGGGGAGTAGGTCATGTCTACACCGCCTGGGCTGCGATATTTGCTGCTGCTTAACTGGTTATATTGTATTGTTCTGTTTTTAACTATGTTTTTATTGTCTTATGTTTTTAACCCTTTGGCGCTGTGCCATTGGCTCTGTGAGCCGCCGCGAGCCCTCGGGAGTCGGCGGCGAAGAAGCTCCAATAAATAAATAAATAAATAAATAATAAATAATAATAAATAAATATACACACACAAAAATAAACACACACCAATACCCCCCCCACACACACATGCACACAAACCCCCAAAAAACCATACACACATACAACTATAAACACACAAACACACACATACATATACACACAACAAACATGCTCACATCACATCCACAACATACATACCCTGACATTCTCACATCACCAACATAGGGCACAGCAACGCGTGCCGTGTTCAGCTAGTACTATACTATACCATTAACTATTGACATAATAATCATGAAGATGTACTGTCTTATAAAATTTATTTTATTTTAATGTTTAGACAGTGCACTTTTAAAGTCAGCAAAGTCAAGCACTAAATACAGATGGAGAAAATTAGGTAGTTCTGATAATGTTTTTTCTGCATGACAAAACATGCAGAAGCATACCATGTACTGTTAAGAGGGTGTAAGTCAGTTTCTTTTGTGAGTTTCAATCATTATCTTATTCTGTTAATAAAACTATTTCTACCTAATGTTTGAGTTTCAAGTTTTTAATGAAGTGTCCCTTATTTTTGTGAAAAATCCCATAAATGTCCCTTATTTCTTATATCAAAAAATGGCAACCCTAGATTCTACTCTAGTTGAGGTTAACAACTGAATTTAGGAGCATATGTTGAAAAAACAAACAGAAAGGTTGTTGTTTTGTTAAAGTATTCAATCATTTGCTTATTTTTCCTGCCTTTTAGCTTAGAAAAGCTCGGTGATGCAATAAGGTCATTCTGCCCTTGGATTTGCCTCTAATAGTGGCACCAGAAGGAAGGACCATTCTCCCTTACCATCATGAGTCCTCGTTAGACTTGCACTGAAGACTGGGACGCCCTCCAGAGCAGGTTTTCAGATGGCAGAAGGCTAGAATATGGAGACGAGGGTCATCAAGTCTTACTAGCAGATGTCTGCTGGTATGATCTTTGGTTTCATTGCCTGTGACCATATGAATTCCCAAGCTGATGAAGCTGTACATCTGGCACCTAAAAATATAAAATCAGGTAAGACTTTTAAAATGTTGCATTAAAATTAATTGCTGAGATCCCTTTCTGTTGCAACATGTCTCAAGTTAGCAGGAATCTGCCAAGCCATTTCTTGTGTCTCTCTATGTGTTGTTTATATACTAGAAGCATCTCCTATTCCTGGGAGCAGCTGCTGTTGAAGCTTTGTCAAAGCTTGATGTGTGTAGACCTGAGCAGTATTCTGATGAAGACAGGTTAGACCCCTGTGCAGCTTCTCCTGAGTTTTCTAAAGGAAAGTGTGTGTGTGTAAAATAAATATAATAATCTGGGAGATTATCCAAGTTTTAAGGCTGTTTCAGAGGAACAACAGATGCTACTGCTGCAATTCGAACCCTTTATTATTGTTTTTACAAAATGATGCCTTTATTTCCATTTTAATTAAGGTGTAGTCATTTTGTAGCCACTTTTTGACTTTTAAGTGATATAGCAGAGCTGTCCAACTGGCGGCCCAGGGTCCGTATACGGCCCCCCAGCCCCTTCCCTACGGCCCCATAAGCTTTTTAATAAAAAATAAAAATAAATAAATAAATAAAATTAAAATATTTTTAAAAATTACCCACTTCCGGGTTTCGGAGCAAGTATCGCGAGACTACGGAAGCCACACCGATTTCGCTCTCAACACGAAATCTCGCCTGCGTTGAGAGCGAAATCCCGTGTGGCTTCCGTAGTCTCGCGATACTCCTGTTGCCGAAATCTCAGCTTAAGTGCAGCCCACGCAGACGTGATTTGTACCTTCCCGGCTGCTGCCTCGCTCGGTCATCGCCTCTCCTCATGGTCTGGCTGCTCCTGGATCCCGCGCGTTTGGGAAGGTAGGCTAACCTTTATGTTATTATTATGTAATTGTGTATTTGAATGCCCACCCTGCATTTAATGTTAGTAAAATATTATATTTGACTGTATGGATGCCCCTTTGAATGCCCCCTGCATTTAATGTTAGTAAAATATTATATTTGACTGTATGCATGCCCCTTTTGAATTCCCACCCTGCATTTAATGTTAGTAAAATATTATATTTGACTGTATGGATGCCCCTTTTGAATGCCCCCTGCATTTAATGTTAGTAAAATATTATATTTGACTGTATGCATGCCCCTTTTGAATTCCCACCCTGCATTTTATCTCAGTAAAAGATTATATTTGACTGTATGCATGCCTCTTATGAGTTGTAAGCCAGGGGTGAAGCTGGGGGCGGGGGCAGACCCTATGGCCCCCCAGGTCATCAGTGACCGGAATTCAGGCCCCTGGGCCGGCAGAAGTTGGACAGCCCTGTGATATAGCACTACAAAAATTGGCTTGTGAACTAAATTATGTCTAATTTTAGTGTCCTAAATGTCAATTATCTTCATTTCATATCATTTTACAAAATATATATCATAATACATTCAAATATATGTATTGATAACAAGCATTAATACAGGTAAGTTATTCCAGTCCAAGTGACAAGGCAATGTCTGCCCAATAAAAGGAAAGTCCTGTGGAGCTTAGAGCGCCTTAAAGTCATACACATTCAGTTCTTTAGGAACACATCAACTCACTGGTCCCGGTACGAGTAAACTGAGGTGCCGGCGTCCCGACCAGATAGTCAGGAAGCTGGAGACATGCCTACGGCTATCTGGGTGTAGACGTCCTGTTGTTCGCCGTTTCATGTGGAAAACACGCTTCTTCAGAAGCTGTATCCAGCCCTAGAAGATACTACTTTGTGATGCTATTGACCTTAATACTACTGATCTTCTAGCAAATGTAGCAGTATACTCTGCCTAACTACAATACCCAGGAGGAGCGTCCCAAAGCAGGAATGCCTTGAAGAAGCTTAGTATTCAGTTGCCTTTTCAAACGTAGCCTGCTTCCTAGATAGTGTTTTACTCCAGTGAGTAACACTCTGTGTTTAGTTTGTAATTTTAGTGTCCAGCAGATAACATTATTGGCCTCATACCATTTTTTAAAAGTTGTATGTTATTGACATAAATAAATCTCATTTATTTCCTGATTTTTTTCTCCCTGCATTTGAAATAAATGTCTGAAAAGCTTTGGGGTGAGTGTTAGAACTGGTAATTGGGTCTCCCAAAAGCCTTCACTGAGTTCAGATGATAAGCTCTGCACCTAGTTAAAGAACAATGGTCTTCTTTCTGTTTCCAAGGGGATAGAAAAGGAAATGGGACCAACAATAACAATATGTAGTCTTTTTTCCGCAGGTCATGGGCAGCAGGGGACCTCCACAGTAGCAAGTTATACCTTGTTTTATGCCAATGGGGGGGAATTACAAATTTGGCAACTGCATGATGTCTGGCAAAACAGCTTGCAGAGCTCATGCATAGGACTCTTGGCTAAATAAAGTTGGAAGGGGTTGTACAATGCCGTGTGCAACAGCTTGGGTGGAAGCTTGAGATCAGCTTGTGCATTGAGCCTGTGGAAACCAAATGAAACATTTGGATACCAGTACAAAGATGACTATTAGCTTTTCACAAGCAGTCTTGTGCTAATGGAAGTACGCCACTGAATATATGCCAGGGTCAGGAAAACTAACTGAAATCCTGCAGGAGAAAGCGGCTAATGTGAAACCTTCTTCATTTGGCTGTACCAGCACTCAGCTGCAGGGAAAGGTAGACACAAATGCACCCTTTTTTGTGAGGCCACTCTACATTTACCTCTATATTGAACGGCGCCATTACAATCTTTCTCTAGCTCAGGGGTGGGCAACCTAAGGCCCGCTGGCTGGATCCGGCCCGGCAGCCGATGTTCTCCGGCCCTTGGCTCCCTCAAGGCTTCGTCCTGAAGAGAGGGAGGCAAACTCCCATTGGGGTGGCTACAAATGTGAAGAAACAGGCAGGCAGGCAAGCGGAGGGGAAGGGAAGGGAGGGGGAAGAAGGGGCGATGGCCAGGAGCAAGAGCATGCCTTCACCCTCCTCTCCCTCTCTTCCTTCTCGCGCGCTCCCCCCTCCCTCTTGCCTTAGCGCTCTTTCCCTTCTTCTGTTTCCTGTCTTCCTGTTTCCTTCCCTCCCTCTCTCTTTCTGCCTTCCACCACCTGAACGGAAGAGGGAAGGAGCAGGTGTGCAGCGATGGAGAGTGGGCTGGGCCAGAGCAGTAAAGGGGTGTGGCAGAGGTCGGAGCACGCGCAGGGGGGGCGCTTCCATTCCCGCCTCGTTTTCCTCCTCTTCTGCCTCTTTGGGCATATTGAGGATTCGTGCCAAGTTTGGTTCTGATCCATCATTATTTGAGTCCACAGTGCTCTCTGGATGTAAGAGAACTACAACTCCCAAACTCAAAGTAAATGCCCAGCAAACCCTTTCAGTACTTTCTGTTGGTCTCATGAGAGTTCAGTGTGCCAAGTTTAGTTCAAGATGGCTGAATGGCCATCTGTGAGGAATGCTTTGTGTTTTTCCCTTATGACTGGATGGCCCTTGGAGGTCTCCTCCTACTCTAGGAACCTGTTGTTATTATTATTATTATTATTATCAGAGGCTGAATGAATATTATTATCATCATCATTATTATTACAATGCTCTCACTTAAATAAATTTCCAAATATTTTGCTTTTATGTCTCTCTGAGTCAAAAAGGTTCCTGACCCCTGATATCATGAATCACAAATGATACAAATGTTCACATTTTGTTAACCATTGTTTTGTAAAATTAGAGTGAATAAATGTCATTTTTCCTATGACAACCTCTTTTTTCATTGCTCACAACATATACTCTTATCAGTCTTATTGATATATCAAAAACGCAATGTTTTGCCTTTTTATTATTATTATTAAATAAATGCAATTGATATTATGTAGAATGTAGTTCTGCCTTTAGGTGCGGCCCTCCATCATATTTTTTGGCTCTCGTGTGGCCCCTTGGAAAAAATAATTGCCCACCCCTGATCTAGCTAGTCTCCTTTAGAGCAGTATTGAGGTTTCTTTATAGATCTTGAAATGCAAATAGAAGTGTGTATAGGCAGTCCCTGACTTACAAACATCTGACTTAAAATGACTCATAGTTAAGAACAGGGCTTAGACAACAGGAAGTGAGAGAACTCTCCCCCGCAGAAGGGAAATTCACTCCTGGAAAAGTTATCAAGGGGAAAAAGTGTCTCCACTGAAGCTTTATCATAAATCCTGGTTTTCACAACAAGTCACATTTTTCAAATTTCAATTATCACAGGGACAGAAAGTGAGGTGAAATTTTCTGAACAGGGGCATAGACAGCAAAACAAACATCTATGGGATCCAAAGTGACAATCTCTCTCTCTCTCTCTATCCAGGGGCAGATCTTAATGGAGGCAAATTAAGCCGCTGCCTCAGGGTGCCACGTGAGCTAGGGGTGCATCCAGCTGTGGCCGCCATTGCTGTGGGCCGGCGTGCGGGTGCGACACCAGGTGGATGGTGACGCAAAACGCACTCCACGAGACTGAAAAGGAGGACGTTTTGCAGCCGGGGCAGAGCCTCCCACCTCCGGCTGCAAAACGCTCTCCTTTTCGGCCTCCTGGAGTGCATTTTGCATCACCATCCACTTGGTGTCGCGCCCATGTGAATGGCGCATGCGCCGAACTAGCTTGCCCTGTGCATGCACACACCGGTGAGCCTGCACGAAACTGGCCCTGCGCATGTGCAGAACTAGCTGGCCTGACTATGCACCACCAGCACGTGTGCGCATGGAGAGTGAGGGAGTGCCAAAAGGTTTGCGTACCATTTGAAATTACCATCATCCGGCTCTGTATCTATCTATCTATCAATCAATCAATCATCTATCTACACACACACACACACACACACGCTGAGTTACACATAAACTGTTGAGACTCCCACAGATGGCTCACAGACACGGCAAGCTAGTAAAAGTATTTACAGTTTATTCAAACAAAAACATAGCCACAGTCTGGCATTAAAAAACCCACACCCAAAAAGGCCTATAAACAAAACAGAGAAGACGTCAGTCTTTCGTAGTCTTTGGCCTTTATCCCGGCTTGAAGTCTGTGTAATGCGAAGATCCGTCCGAGAAGGAAAGGAGGAGTGCTTCTCAAATTCCAGGAGCTAAGTATACAAACAAACACATCAAAGCCCCCGCAACCCACAGCAACCCCCTTCCACCCATTATACAATACCAAAAAGAGACAGGCACTCACAGCAACACAGGAAATGATCAAACGCGGTAGTCACTAAACATAAAAACACACATTAAAGCCCCAACCCCCAACAAACAACAGTAAATCAGCTAGAGCTGCCATAGCAGCTCCCAGAACCCAACATGAAAACAGCCCAATACTCACAGCTCGCTGGGAAACAGGAACTAAGACACGAAGAATCAAGAGCACCAGATACAGGAACTAGCAACCCACCAGCAACACCTTGGCCGACTGCAGAGTCCCAAATCCCCAGACCTTACTTTTATACCCTTACAACTCAGGGTCATCAGACTCCCCACCCAAATCTGCCTCAGTCCCCACAGCTGCAGCCCTGGGTGTGTTCCTCCAATCCTCCCACCTTTGCTGAACAGTTAAAGGACCCCAATCCGACTCAACATTCCCACTAGGCCAATCAGGATCACTTGAAAAGCCAAAAATGAGCTTTTGCTGGACTCAGCATTTAACACATTCCTGACATCCTGCACAAACGCTGAGTCCAGCTCTGTATCACTCTCTTCTGAGGTTAACTCTGCTTCAAACCCCTCAAAAGTGTCATCACTAGTAGGCTCCCTAAGTATTTGTCGGACCTTTCTCCTTTGTTCTGCACCTTCCAAACTCACAACACTTGCAGCTCTCTTCCTCCCAGCTGCAGTAATTCTGCCCAAACCTCCCTCTTCAAGTGACATGTCCGACAATGTATCCTCCTCCCTGTTACTACCTGTAGCAACTACAGGCTCAGCTTGCTCAACTACAACATAAACAATGTACCTCTTTTGACTTACAAAGAAATTCAACTTAAGAACAAACTTATGGTACCCATTTTGTTTGTAACTTGGAGACTGCCTGTATATCTGTCTGTGTATGTTGTCATGCTGGAATCAAATGAAGGATGCGCACGCATCATTTCAAACAGTGAACACACAACTATGAACAGTTTTAATATGTGGTTGGAGTGGGATTCCTAGTTACGTGGTAGCTTGATTATATGCCAGAATGTAAACATATTTCTATTGACAAAATAAACTCCCATCAGCATCATCTGCAGAATAGAGAGGGAAAATCCTGAAAAATGCAAACAAATAATGGGAGACAAAGACTAATATTATGTTGCTTCTCCCTGCTTGTCATTTTGAAACTAAATCAAATATATCTTTCCTATAATGGTTATAATATTTTTCCCTGACATGCTTTCTCATTGCAACTATTATATTGGATGCTTATGGATTTTGATGTCTTTTCATAGTAATGCAGGCTATAATGATGGCAAATGACAACAAGTGAAAACTAAATTGATTCGGTAAGATTATGGAAAAGCAAATATATGTACAGAGCATTATTATCTTTTGAGCTTTATCCATACAAAATAAATAGCCGAACTGCATCAGTCATAATCAGTGTGGGCTCCTTATTTACTGCGGAGGTTACACCCTTTCCTCTGATGTGCAGAAATCTTGCTTCAGGAATTTTCATTGCACATCAAAGCTAGAATATACATGAATTCTATTACCGAACAAGTCAGCAATTTATTTATTAGGCAAGTAACCCAAACTGACTACATCAATGACTTAACAATATTTTATAAAATGGTAAAAATAGGACAAAAATCAAAGTGTGTTGTGCCTATTATTTGCTGATATTGAGGAAAGACTGGTTCCAAATTTTTCTGCTTAAAAAAGGCCAAGATTATGGTAAAATTACTGTCGCAGCAGACGTCAGTTCAGAGAGCCAAACCCAATTGAAGTGTAAATAGTTTGTTTTAATATTCACAGAGTTTCTGGAGATAAGTATTTGCCAAACAAAAGCACTTAATGGTCAATGAAAACGCTCACAAAAAGAAGCCTTAACCGGCATGAAAACAAACAGGGGAAAAATATCCTGCATTCAAAACGCCAAAAACTCTTTAGCAAAATCAAAGCAAAACAAACAGAGAAAGGCACGCTGAGGGCAGCAGAGAAGATGTCATCGTCAGAATCAATCCAAGGTCATCAGCATTGAAGTCATCAAAGGGTTGTCCAAGAAGGTATCCAAAGGGGCGTAGGAGAGACGTATTCCAGGAGCCAGGCCAAGGTCAAGGAGAGGAGATAGACGTAGAAGCGAAGACACAACCCACAGTCCAACTGGGGAGCAATCCAGTGGAGTTCAAACCCCAACACAGGAAGCAGCAGAATCAGTCTAGAAACAAGGCTTCAAGATGAAAGATGACAGGATGCAAGATGCAAGAGTCCTAGGATCCAAAGGCAACTCCTTGCTAGCCACAGAGGTTAGTCCCAAAGTGCCCACCTTTTGAGCTCCCTGCAAGTCTGATCCACTTGATGAAGTCGACACCTTATCATCATCCTCAGGTGTTACTAGCAGCTTCTGCCCTTTGACTGACCCTCCAAGATTTCCACCTGTGGTTAAGACTTAGAACATGCCGCCCCAATTATCTGGGGACTCTGAGGGCCAATCCTGATCATCAGTGAATCCTACCCAGGTGTCTGAACTTGTGGTCTCCTCACAAACCCTCTGAATTTCTCTTTCTTGAGTCCAATCTATTTCAGTAGGAATGTCCTCTGTACTCTGACTCCCATCATTCCCCGAGAATCCCTCAAATGTCTCAGAGTCTGTAGGTGCTGTAATTATTTGCTTGACTCTTGAGTTGCAAGTGATCCTCTTCACTTGACTCACTTGACTCATGAGTAAGCCTCTTTCTGCAAACACCAGTACTCCTGTTACAAACAGCCCCACCCAGTTCCATACTCTCCCCAGATGCTGAGCCATCAGAGTCTTCTGAATCACTACTATCAGTAGCAGCTGGAGGCTCAATCACAACAAACACAGTACTAATATTGGAACTTCTCTTATATTTTCAAGCTACTAAAAGAGAATTACCATTTTAAATACATTTTCTAATGTTTAAGGGGGACCACTTGCCATTGTGCAAGTTGACACTCTGGCCAGCCCACCACTGCATGCCTTGGAAGATGACCTCCAAAATATTTTAGAGCTTGCATTGGGACAAAGAAAGTATCAAGTTAGAATAAAGAGAAAATGTAAAGAGAGAAGGAAGGAGGGAGAGAAAGGAGCAAGAGGGATAAAAGAATGTGGAAAGAGTAACAAGGCTGAAGAGTACATGTGTAAAAGATCAAGAAAGGTTTTTTTTTTCATGTTAGGAGTGACTTTAGAAAGTGCAAGTTGCTTCTGGTATCAGAGAATTGGCCATCTGCAAGGACTTTGCCCAGAGGACGCCCGGATGTTTTTGATGTTTTACCATCCATGTTTTACCAGCATGGAGAGTTGGAGCTGACAGAGGGAGCTTATTCACGCTCTCTCTGGATTCGAACCTCCAACCTGGGGGGTTGGAGGTTCAAAGGGGGTTTGTTGGAAACTAAGTAAGTGAGGCTTATATACAGTATCTGTGGAAGAAAGATCTCTAGTCTGCTAGTTGCAATTTGCCACCTTAATTAGCATGTAATGGTCTGCAGTTTCAAGGCCTGGCTGGTTTCTGCCTGGGGAAATCCTTTGTTGAAGTTACAGAAGTTACTTTCTTCTGTTTCATAGATTCCAATGCATTGTTTCAAATAACAAATGTGACATGATACATTTATTTATTTATATTTATTTATTTATTTGGACTTATTTGCCGCCACTCTCAGCCGGCTCGGGGCGGCTCATATACCAATCACAGTAAAACAGCACCATCACATATAGGAACATTAACAATAAAAACAGCATTAAGAGCAAGAGGGAATCCAACAATATTCAAGACCCGAAAGCCTGCCGATACAATAGCGTCTTGCAAGCTTTCCAGAATGCTGGAAGGCTCTGAAGGGCACAGGTTTCGGAAGGCAATGCATTCCAAAGGACCGGGGCTATGATTGAAAATGCCCTTCTCCGTGTTGCTATCAGGCGATATGCCTTGATGCTTGGTACAGCAAGGAGATTTTGTTCCTCTGAATGTAAGGATCTGGTGGGACAGTATGGGATGAGGCGGTTCCTTAGGTACACTGGCCCCAGACCATTCAAGGCCTTAACAGTCAAAACTAACACTTTGAAGGTAATCCGGCATTCAATAGGAAGCCAGTGCAGTTCCCGCAGGATCAGTGTAATATGGCAGCTCGCCAGAACTCCCGCGAGCAGCCGGGCTGCGGCATTCTACACTAGCTTAAGTTTCCGGATCACCGACATAGGAAGGCCAATGTAGAGAGTGTTACAGTAGTCCAACCTTGAGATGACCATAGCATAGACCATAGGCCAGGTCGTGCCGGGACAAATAGGGAGCCAGCTTTCTCGCCTGGCGGAGATGGAAGAACGCCACTCTGCTGACGGTGGAGATGTGAGATTCCATCGACAGCTGAGGGTCTAAAGCAGGGGTGGGCAATTACCAGCCCTCCAGGTGTTTTGGACTTCAACTCCCAGAAATCCTAACAGCTGGTAAACTGGCTGGGATTTCTGGGAGTTGAAGTCCAAAACACCTGGAGGGCCAGTAATTGCCCGCTCCTGGTATAAAGTAACACAGAGGCTTTTTACTGATGATGACAGACATAGCAGCACGCCGTCCAGGGTTGGAAGGTGAACATCCCCACTACCCGGACAGCCTAGCCACAGGATCTCCATCTTTGCTGGATTCACTTTCAACCTACAGGCAGCGATGGAAATTATTGGGTACGGATTCGGGCTGGCCCTCCATCCTCAGAATGAGCTGAGTGTCGTCAGCGTACTGGTGACACTCAAGCCCAAAGCTACGTACCAGCTGAGCAAGTGGTCGCATGTAGATGTTAAATAACAGAGGGGAGAGGATTGTTTGAGAATCGATGGAATTTCTCAGCCCATTACTGTGGGCTAGATGGCAGCCTGTGTCTGAATATTCCACAAATAATAAGGGAGCACTGTGAAAAATAGGCAGATATTTAGCACTGTCTGAGTGTCCGTCATCTGACCTTGTAAATGAATACTGAATGCCTGCGTAATGCATATCATGCAGTAAGATTATAATTTTTAAAACTAGAGTTGGTATAATTCAAGATGCTTATTATAAGGTAGCCTTGAGATAAGGGTAGCATTTGCATGCCTTCAGGGAGCATAAATGGTACACAGTCTAGTGAGAGTGCAATTTCTTATCGGTGGCTAATAATGCAAATTGGAGACATCTAAAAGGTAGATTATTGAGTTGGCAATGCAATATAGACTATTTGTGAGCAGCTGTCACAACTGATATATTGTAAATAAGCATTTATTCATTATTAAAAACCTGTTAGTGATATACAGACTCTAGTGGTTCATTGGCAACCTGATGATCTGGTCATGTACCCCCACAAGCTGCTCATATATGCCCCCCCCCCTCCCTGAAAGTAAATTCATTTTGCACATCACAATGCTGGGAGAAATGTTTTCTAAATTGCATTTTTAACACCCAAAGTCATTTCACTCTTTTGTCAAAGAAAAGTTCTTAAATTGATTTCGGTAAATGCTAGAGTTTTTGAGGAGAAATAATACATACCCTAACAAATGCAGAATGCTGATGTGGAAAGGTCATAGAGTGATCATAAAATCAAAATAAAGTAGAGCTCTGCTGAAGGAAAATCTTTTGATGATGCAGTTATGAAGTTCTTAGAAATTCGAAGCAAAAGCAAATGAAACATTTCCAGAGCACTCTTACCTCACTATCTCTACCATTTGGTGCTCTCCAGTAGTGGTAAGAATCTGAAATGTAAGGGACAGGTTTTTTTTAAATCTGGTGTTTACTTAGAAATCTTTAAGTCATTATAGGAAAATTATTATTTAATGACTGAGTAAAATATATCTATTGTACTTCAGTGATTTGTTCTAAGTTGTGTACCATTGCCAGGCTGGTTTTCTGAAATAGCTGGAAATTGTAATTTTTAATGGTGCAAGATTGCTCCATCCGAATGCTGACATCTGGAATGATATGTTATTAAATACATTTATGTCTTCAATTCATTAATTTTTAAAAAGATTTTATTTATGTACAATAACAACTTACAATGTAAACAAAACACAAAACAGTGAACATTTTACATACACATAGCCCACCACCAAGGCCTGAACAGGTATCCTTTCCTTCGCCATATATTTATAAATCAACCGTTAATCGAATGTCATATCAAAAATTCCTGACCAACAAGGTTATATTGCATTCCATTTTCACTCTCTAATCCAAAGATGGGTAATTACTGGCCCTCCAGGTGTTTTGGACTTCAACTCCCAGAAATTCTAGCCAGTTTACCAGCTGTTAGGATTTCTGGGAGTTGAAGTCCAAAACACCTGGAGGGCCGGTAATTGCCCACCCCTGCTCTAAAGTGTATTTAATAAAGACCGACCAGTATGCCTCAAAATCTGATCTATTAGTTCCCCGCCCCCCGAATACCTTCATTTCCATTGTTAGTTTATCATTTAAGGCTATGTTCCAAACCTCCCTGTACCAAGCTTCCAGTGTAAGATTAGTTATTATTTTCCAATTCCTTGCTATTATAATTCTTGCCACAGTGAATAAAATAATCATCAATTCTTTCTTTTCATTTTTTAAATTCAACATTGTGGTGTCCATTAATAATGCTCCGGGAATGTGGCGCAGCTGGCTGGGCATCAGCTGCATAAGACCAGAAGGTCATGTGTTCAAGGCCTGCCCAGGTCGAGGTGAGCTCTCGACCTATTGCAAGCCTGTTGTTGACCTTTGCAACCCGAAAGACAGTTGCATCTGTCAAGTAGGAAATTAAGGTACCACTTAGTGGGGAGGCTTAATTTAACTGATTTACGAGACCATTAAAAAAAATCTCCAGGAAACACGCTAAGGAATGAAGGAGTGCGACAGCTCCCCCTGGTGGCCAGTTGTTAAATTGCCTCTGTCTGTCTTGTGTATTTGTGTGTCTAAATGTAATGTGTACATTGTAATCCACCCTGAGTCCCCTGCGGGGTGAGAAAGGCAGAATAGAAATGAAGTAAATAAATAAATAATGCTAACTTAGCATCCGGAGTAATATTTAGCCCTATAATATTGCTTATTTCGATAAATATAGCATTCCAAAAACTCTTCACTTGGGGGCATTCCCACCATAAATGAAAGTATGTCCCTTTGTGCATGCCACATCTCCAGCAGAGAACATAAGAACATAAGAACATAAGAAGAGCCATGCTGAATCGGACCTCAGCCCATCTAGTCCAGCATTCTGTATCACACAGTGGCCCACCAGTTGTACACGGGCATCTCGAGCAGAAGGGAGGGCAAAACCCTGGCCTGCTCCCGACCCCCCACAACCAGTACCCAGGGAAATCCTGCCTACCTCAACCAACTCCGAGGTGGCACTTGAATGTCCTTTTCAGTAACTACCGATACACTTGGTATCCATGAATCTGTCTAATCCTGCCTTGAAGTTGTTCAGGCTGACAGCTGTCACAACCTCCTCTGGAAGTGAGTTCCATAACCCAATGACCCTCTGGGTGAAGAAATATTTCCCTTTATTAGTCCTAATTTTCCTACCTTGAGCTTCAGGAGTGCCCTCTAGTCCTAGTGTTTTGTGACAAAGAAAATAGTTTTTCTTTATTCACCTTTTCTATCCCATGCATGATTTTATACACTTCGATCAAGTCACCTCTTAAACGCCGTCTTTCAAGGCTGAAAAGACCAAGGCATTGCAACCTGGTTTCATAAGGGAGCCGCTCCATCCCTTGGATCATTCTTGTTGCCCTTCTCTGTACCTTTTCCAGTTCCGTTATATCCTTCTTAAGGTGCGGAGACCAGAATTGTACCCTTTGGACTTTCCATGCCTCTTTCTTTTATTGGAATGCATTTGAGTTCGGCCTGTTTTAAGGGATTTTTAAACAGTTTCCAAGCATTTTGGAGGGATTTGATATTTTTTACTGCTCCTTTTAGTTTGTTCTTTACAATTTTCTCATTTTGGTGAAATTCCCTTTGTGAAAGTTTAATGTCTCCGTGTTAGTTTTCACTGACAGTTTGCTATCCAAACTTACGTTGAAGGTTATTGTGTTATGGTCACTGGTACCTATGGGCTCAGGTTGCTTTGCTTGCTATCCATCTGATGTGGTTTGACCGGTGTGGTAGACCATCTCCATATAACTTTAAATACATTTTCTTTTAATCTTGTTGACAAATTCTTAAGCACTCTCCACTTCAGAGCCCTTTTCCAATCAAAATCTGTCAGAGGCCCTTCAATTCATTAATGACTCCATTTCAGATGGCACTTTCCTCTATAATGGTCAGAGAACTTTATAAACAAAACACCCTTGGCCCCTTGAATATGTATATATTTACTTCACTTCTACCCTGCCTTTCAAGGCAGCTTACAACTCCAGCAAAATCCAGCAGAATTGGATAAAACATTCGTCCTTCAGGTGTTTGGTACTTCAGTTCCCAGAATTCTTGACAGTTAGCTAAGATGGTCGGGACTATTGGGGACTGAAATGTCAAATACCCAGTCGACCCAAAAATTGTGAAGTACTTTTCTCTAAGAATGCCAATACTCCCATCCCCCAAATATCACTTACGAATTAGATCTCACACATGGATTGAGATACTTATGGAAATCACTGCCTTTAACATTATAATAGATAGTGCAGATGTTGTATTCCCCCCACCTCCCATGTGTGCTTGTGTTCGTTTCTTAGGCACGTGCTTAGAATATGTTTTATGCATGGAAAAGCTCCTAAATTCAATCCCTAGCATCTCCGAATCAAATGCACAGCTAGCTGAGAAAGTTCTCTCTGCCTGACACTCAGGAGACCCAGAGTTAGCAAGAGTGATACTACTGAGCTAGCTGAGCCGGTGTCTGAGGTCAAAAGAGAAGACTGCAGTTGGAGACCTAGGAGAGGTGTGGATGAGCAAATAGAAAGGACTTGGTTCTTAATAAACCTGTGTGTACTGTGGGGAACAGCCAATTGACTGCAAACTGGAGAGGTGGGCAAAGGCTGCGTTTCTGCTATTTATGGCTCTGTCTGACTTCTTTCTGCCTATCATAATGACAACAATATTGTTTGGAGGGAATCAAATCAATTCCGAAGCAAGCGGAACAGTCTGTTGGTGAGACCAATATTTCATGATATACTAGCCATGTCACTGCTGTCTACAGGTACTCTTATATCCCCCCCGCCTAGCTTTTCCTCCTCTGGCCTTGGGTTAAAAATGCAAAATATGGAGGCTGTTGCTGTTTGGGCATTAAGCTCAAAGAGGAAGGTATAAATAAGCAATGTAGGTACTCAGAAAACATACTTTAGCCCTATCATTGATGAGAGAGACAGTGACCCTCACTGATGAAAAACAGTTTCATAAAGAACTAGCTGAACCCGGCCACGCGCTGCTGTGGATTTTTTTCTTTCCTGTGTCTTAGTCTATATATGTGTGTTTTGTGTGTGTCTGTATGTATATATCTGGATTTGTGTCTATGTGTACATATGTGTGTGTATATGTATATGCGTCTATATGTGTGTGCTTATGTATATGTGTGTTTTTGTATATGTATATGAGTGTATATGTGTAGATGTGTGCAAGTACAGAGGTGTGTATGTATGTGTGCATGTGTATATTTCAGTGCATGTATATATGTATGTATGTGTGCATGTCTATATGTACATACATGTGTGCATGTGGCGAAGACCAACAGTAACATCCCTTCCTGCCTTTTATACTTCCTTTCTTCCCTCTCCCCCTCATCCCTCAGCTTTTCTCTTCTCTCTGTCCTCCTGCCTCTTCTCCCTCCCTCCCTTCTTTCCTTTCCCTCCTTCCTGCCATCCCTCCCTTTTCTGTATCAGTTCTTGCTCCCCTTGTCTCCCTCCCTCCATTCTCTCCCTACCTTTTCCCCTTCCTTTTGCTAGTCCCGTCACCAGCTTCTACCTCTTGTATTGCCTTTTATTATCTGTCTGTTTTCTGTTCCTCCTTCCTGCATGACCTCTTTCCTTCTTTCTTTCCGTCCTTCCTTCCCTCTTTCCTTTTTTTCTTATTGTCTTCTTCCTTCCTTGGGTCTTTCCTTCCTTCCTTCTTTCGTTCCTTGGGGGGGGGGGTGTTAAGGAGGAGGCTTGGTGGAGGTGGAACAGGCACTGTCCTCATTTGCTGCAGCAGAGGCCTCCAGAGGCCACGGCTTTGCCAAAGAAATCAGGCCCCCTTCCTCCTTTTTGGTCTTCCTCAGCCAGCGCCGCCGCCAGCCATTCCCCTGTGATGGTGCTGGCTGATGAAGAGCTAAAAAGAGGAGGAAGGCCCGCTGTCTTCAGCAAAGCCATGACCTCGGCACCACCAACATTCTAACACTCTAAACTGCCAGAGGGGGGTGGCTCCCAGCCTCTACGTTCTAGCTGAGGGAGTATTTGCATAATGTCTCTAATTGGCCAGCATCACCAACATTCCGACACTCTAAACTGCCAGGGGGGGGCGGCGTGGGGGATCATGAGAGTTGTAGTCCAATTGTTTTTTTGTATTTTTGGTCATTTTTGGGGGGTGGTAAACATACCTCGTGGGGTATTGTGTGTATGTGGGCTGATTTGGTGTGTCTGCCTTATGTGGTTTTGTTTTTATGTATATAGATAGATTTGAAAGACACTGGTCCAACAGTAATGGCTTTCATTTCCATTCAGCAACTAAATTAGTTGAATAAATATGGTTTTCAAAATTCATTTCACTGTCATAACTATGAAGCATAGCTTGTAAAATATTTATTTGAGTGAAGAGTAAGAATGAATAAATCACATCTTATTTTTACTATCAAGATGGGGTGTATGGATTCACCTGCTTTGTGAGGGAAGTTAATATTTACCTACTTTTGCCACTAAGAGCATTTTTCAGATGGAAGTAAAATGTTTCATTATCCTATTTGGATTCTGTGAATTGAAAATCTTAGAGTTGGAGATACCATTTGAACTAACCACAATTTGAACAGCTATCAGGAGGGAATATTGGATGGTATAAAGTTCTACAACTTGAAAGATGGTTAAGGGAAATAAGAAAGAAATATAAAGGAGATAGAGAACTTACCAAATTTGAAGAAATGATTAACCAAAGGGGGAGTAAAGAAGGAAATGAAAGAACAAGAGGTATAACAAGTGATATCTACAAAATGCTGTCAGAGGGAGCCCAGGAGCAGGACCACCTCAAAAGAATGTGGGTGTTGTGATTGAGCTTTCAGCTACTACTACTACTAGTATTGGGGAAGATGCTGGGTCAATAGCATCAAGCAATAGTATGGAATGGGGTGATCAAGAGTCTGCAGCTGGAAGGAAAGGGGCTGCTAGTGATTCTACTGTGGAAGGATTGGAACAGAGAAAAAGGATCCGGCAGATACTTAGAGCACCTTCTGACTCAGACACTTTCCAAGGTTTTTCTGGGGAAGAAGAAATGGGGTCAGAGGAAAGTGATATGGATTTAGACTCAACATTGGTTCAGGAAGTAAGGGATGTGTGTAACGAAGAGTCTAATTCTGACACCTTCTATGGCTTTGACAGTGACTTAGACTGGCCTTCTGGGGGTTCAGAAACAGATTGGGACACTCTAAGCATGCAACAGCGTTGGCAAACACAGAGCACAGCAGCTGTAGGAGATGCAGCAGCTGGTGCTCATGATCAAGGAGAGTCTTCAGAAGACAGTGATGTTTAAGTGCTATATAAGAAATGGGTTTTTGGGGCTGCATTTGCAGCGGTCAAAGAGTTGATGTCTGGTTCTTGTCTCTGACTTTCCTGTGTTCCTGATATTGAGTGCCTTGTTCCTGTTTCCTGATACTCGTGAATTATGGGCTATTTCTCCACTTTGTTCTTGGGGTGACCTGCTGTGGCAGCTCTAGCTGATGTTTGGGCAAAGGTGGGGGGGTTGGAATTCAATGTATGCTTTTCTGTTTAGTTACCTGCCATGTGTCCCTGAGGCGGGGCTTGGTCTCAGCTGAGTTTCATGAGTTCCTGCTACAGAACCTGGTATTGTATGAAATGGAGGGAGGCTGGCATTGTGTTTTATGGGGGCTATGATTTGTGCTATTCATGTATACTCAGCTCCTGATTGCCTTGGATGGTCTCTTCCTTTTCATCTGCATTTCTTCTGCTTTGGATTTCTGGACCGGATTCATGACTACTCTTCTGGATTCACCCTTTGGACTTTGCAGACAGATGTCTGGTGTTTGTTTTGGGCTGTTTTGTTGCTTTATTTTGTGGGACTCTTTCCTGGGATTTCTGTGGGTTTTTGAGCCAAGTTGGCTACTTTTTTGTTTGTTCTTTTTCCAGTTATTGTTCAATAAACCTTTTGTTATCCCCTCTCACTCCTGGGTCTGGCTTCCTTGGTCTCTGCATTACGACAGTGGGAGAAAGTAATATTGTATAAAATCAGATTGTAATAAAGTAAGACACCCTCAAAACTGGAAAGGAATGTGGAACATGCGTATATTAAAAATATGTCAATGGGAATAAAAGAGAATTATTACAAAGTGGTGTGAAGATGGTATCTCACACCAATTAGACAACATTAAATTCAACAAGAAACATTCTAAGCAGTGCTAAGTTTTCATGTTGCCTTCTGTGACGACCTGGGCTATAAAACTTGGAGGCTTTAACTACTTGGAACGCTGCCACCAACCTAAAAATGGTTTTTAGGATTTCTGATAAAATAATAGTTAAGCTAGGCTCTTAATCTGAAGGTAAACTGAGAGGCTTGCTGAGGTAAAATCTCTCCCCTTTGACTGGGACGGTGGGAAGGCTGGAACTGGCACACTCTGATGTAATGAGGCACACTGAAAGCTTTCTTGTAAAGTTAACAAATACAACTTTTATTAACTTAACAGGCAGATCTTAAAAGCACAGATGCGTAACGGTTATACAGAATAGTACGAGAGCGTGTTGGTTACTAAAGATTGGTTTCTTAAAACTTCATTACAAAACTAGACAGTTCAAAACTTGTCTCTCTAAACTCCCTCACTCTAATATTAAAACTAGTAGTGAGTAGTCTTAAACTAACTAACCTAGTTAGTTCCCTGAGCTAACATTCAATCTTCCAGAAGCACCCTAGCTACTAACTCTCTCCTAGAGTTTTCCTGTAGCTGGCTTCCCCAGAGATGTGAGTTAATCTCTAAGCCCTAGAGATTCCAAAAGCCTATGACTGACTGCCTGTCAGCTCCACACAGAACTTTTCCAGTCAGTTTTACAAGACAACTGTCTTTTCTGACTGCTCACTCTCAGCTCTGTCAAGAGACGGCTCTCTCTCTCAGCTCTGACAACCGACTTCTGAATAAGCTACACTTTTCCCCTCTCAAGCAGCTCAGCTCCTCCCCTCAGCTCTGAGACACTCCCAGGCAGCTCTCTCTCTCCCTCCCTGAGAAGGATCCAAGCCACTCCCCCTTTCCTGGCTATCCTGTTTTACCATGGATGCCAAACTGCTATGCTGGTCTCGGCCTAGCATAAAATGGGTGAGTCCTCACACCTTCCCTTCCCTGATTGTGCTGGGAAAGAAGGTACGTATATGAAGATTATGTTCCTGGGTAATTCATAGTTTCTCACCAGAATCAGATTTTTGTCTTCCTACTGATTTGGTCCTCTCCCCACTTTTTTGTTGAGCTATTAGAAACACATATTGTTCTTGTCTAACGTAACTGGTCATGTCATCTATGAGGAGCAAATTGTCTGTTTTCTGGTCTTGTCTGGGAAATAACATGGTGGGGCCACCCATCTTATGCTAAGCACTTCAAAGGGATTTCTGATTGGTCTTGTGGCCCATGTTTGCATCTTTTGGACTCCAATATTTCTACTACTTGTTGCTTCTTGCTTCTGTATGATCAACATTTTACTGCTTTGTCTTAGACTTCAGACTGTTCAATAAAAGGCTACCTATGATTAATTGGTAGCTAATCTTTTATTGAATATGTAATGTGACAAAGGTGCAGTTACAGATATCTCAAAGCTGCCATAGAGGTTTTTGTTTTCTCTCCATGTTGGACATGCAATATTAATCCTGTTATTTTAGGAAGAAGAACTCTCTGTTTTAGAGCCTTAGCAAATTGCATAACCAAAAGAAATGTTGCATAAAATAAGAGCTTTTCCCATATCATGCATCTGAACAAGCACATGGTATTTTAAACACGAAATTGGGCATTACTTTACTAACCCATTTGCCTACCCAGATGAACATTAGTACTCCCTATTCACCCACTATGGCATGGATATCAATAGCACAAGCGCATAGATAGGGTTGGCTATCTATGATTGTGTGTTCTTCAAAGGAATGGGTGATAAAGATATGCAGTGGGTTGAAAAGGGCTATAGAAAGACCAGGATTAGTTTTTGAACTTTCTGCAAATTTGTTGAAGAACGAAACAGTTTCCCAGGCCATCATGACTCCATAGTTCTGCCAAATGACTAACAACACCCACTGTTTGTACTGAAATAAGCTAAACAGTCCCCTATCCTCCTCAGCAGCAATTAAACACTGTATTAACAATGATGACAAATAATAAAAAGCCTGTGGTCCCTAGTGCAGCATGGACTAGGCCTCATGAACCACAGAAAGACTCGTGCCTGTGGTCATAGTCATTGATTCCATAAACTTTATATCATAGATGAGCAGCTATAAAGGACCTTAGGAGCCACACTTTCCCAATTTCTCATCTATTTGGGCTCTCATGGATCTCATTTCCAGTTACTAACCAAACGAGAAATGAGTTCTGAAATGCAATTTAGAAATTAAAATAAGGCACATGAAGGTAATGTATTAATTTAGCCTAGCGTCACCCCTCCCTAAAATGATAGCAGTATAGAAGTTGGTAGAGACCACAAAGGTCATTCAGTCCAACTCCCTGCCATACAGGAATAAACAATTACGAGGCATGTTTTTATTCCCCAAGAAAAGAAATATTGTGGTCTATAAGCCATTCCCAACTATAAGCCATTTATGAGGACACACCCATTGTAATGCTGGGCCGAGACTAGCATAGCAGTTTGGCATCCAGGAAAAGCTAGGAAAGGGGGAGTGGCTTGGAGCCTTCTCTGGGCGGGAGTTAGAGAGAGAGCTGCCTGGGAGGAGCCCAGAGCTGAGGGGAGGAGTTGAGCCACTTGAGTGGGAAAGAGTGTAGCTTATTAGTCAGTCTCATGGTCAGGACTCAAATAGTAAGGAGTCTCTTGTCAGGACTCAAAGAGTGAACAGCTTCTTGTCAGAGCTCTGAGAGCGAGAGCGAGAGGTCTGTGGTCAGAGCTGTGAGTTTAAAGCAGTCTCTTGACACAGCTGTGTGTGAGCTGGCAGGGAAGGCTCTGTGTGATAGCTGGCAGGTAGTCAGTCACAGGCTTTCAGAAATCCCTAGGGTTTAGGGATTAGCTCACCTCTCTGAAGAAGCCAGCTATAGGAACACTCTAAGAGATAGAGTTATAGCTAGGTGGGCTTCTGGTAGACTGAGAGTTAGCTCAGGGCACTAACTAGGATAGTTAGTTTGTAGACTGCTCACCACTAGTTTAAATATTAGTGTGAGGGAGTTTTAATGAGACAAGTTTTTACACTGTCTGTTTTAAGATCTAAGATTCATCTTCTGTAACCAACACACTAGTGCAGTCTTTCTCAACCAGTGTGCCGTGGCACACTAGTGTGCCGTGACGGACCTCCTGCTGTGCCGCGAGAAAAGCTCTCTGCACCCCTTCCTCCCCCCCCTTCCTGCCAAACTCCTGCTGCTTGGGGGAGGAGGAAGGGCTGGGCAGTGGCGAAGAAAAAGAAGAAGGGACCAGGGCACCGCCTCCTCGGCCATTTCCCAGCCAGCCTCCAATCCGCCATGACTCCCACCATGACTCTCGCCCCTCACTCGCTGAAGCCGCGTGGAGGAGGAGCCCTGCCCACTGAAGCCCGTCCACTGCTCATGCTCCTCCTCTGTAGGAGAGCTGAAGCTGGGGGAGGGGGCGGGGCATGGCGCGGACTGGCTCTGCCCCCTCCCCCGGCTTCGGCACTCCCAACAGCTGCTCCAGCCTTGAGGGGACAGTGCCAAGCCAGCATTGTGCTGGCTCTGGCACTGCTGGCTTGGCACTGCCCCCTCAAGGCTGGAGCAGCTGCTGGGGAGGTGAAGCTGGGGTAGGGGGCAGGGCATGGCACAGCCTAGCTCCACCCCCTCCCCGGCTTTGGCACTCCCAGCAGCTGCTCCCAGCAGGCCACCAACCCCCAGCCGTTTTTTACTGTGTTAGAGTGTCATTTTGTGTCATTTTGGTTGGTGGTGTGCCCCCGGATTTTTTTAATGTTAAAAGTGTGCCGCAGCTCAAAAAAGGTTGGGAAACACTGCACTAGTGAACCTTAATTGATAACCATTATGTTATTGTGCCTCACTTGATAACCAGAAAGCATTTGTGCCTCTCAAAGCTGCTTGTTAGTTTAATAAATATTTATCGTTATTAACTTTTCAAGACAGTTTCTGTGTGCCTCATTACCATCAGTGTGTGCCAGTTCCAGTTATCTCACATTCCCAAGTCTGGAAGAAGATTTTACCTCAGAATCCTCTCAGTTATTTTTGGTGATTATAATTGGAGCCTAAATTAACGGTTATTTTTATAAGAAATCCTGAAATTAATATTTTAGGTTGGTGGCAGCAATCAACGAGTTTTAAAATCCTCCATAATTTTATAGCCAAGTCATCACACCATTCTATAGCAACTCACTGGTTCCTATATTAATTAAATCCATAAGAGCACTGGATTGGATTTCCAGCTCTCCTCAACTTCGGTTTCTCAATATGTTTATTCTTTTATCCTTATACAAATTTAATAGAGTGAGGCTGCTGGGAAGTGTATGTGTATGTGGAGATAAGATACCAAAGAGGACAAATTCAAGAGTGTGACCAATTCACAGGTCTGAGGCTTTGGGGATTAATGGGGATATTTTTAGTGATTTAGATTTTTAATGCCTTATTATTATTATTCTCAATGTGAATCTGAGGTGGGGCATGTTCTCCTGTCTATTAAAAATACAAGTGGTGTGTGAATTGCAGAAACAATGTACAGGTATTTTTAGTACACCATCATCCTCTGCTTCTAGTAGTGCTATAATAATTCTTACTGTCTGTGTGTACATTTATATGAATATCTATGGATGGTAGCATTGATGCTAATATCCGTGGAGTTGAAAAAAAGTATTATTTTGTTTCCAAGGAGTTGCATATTTTTTTAAAAAATAATAATGCGGTCAATTCATACAGTGCTCCAACAATAAATGCAAAGGGAAACACTATGGGTGTAGTGTCATCACATTGTTTAATCACAAGGTGATGCTGGACGTTAAGTGTATCTGAGTGGAGTGAGTAACTTCCTATAGGTATTCTGCCCTGTTGCAGAGACAATAACAATAGCTTCTTGGTTGGTTTGTCTTCTAATCCAGTGTTTCCCAACCAGTGTGCCGCAGCACACTAGTGTGCAGTGAGGGATTATCAGGTGTGCTGTGAGAAATTACAGCGTAGAGGGAGAGAGAGAGCCTAGCATGAAACTTCAGGCAGTGGAAATGAGGCTTTCCTGGCCAAAGCAGCAATGCCAGCCTGCCTGGCTGCAGTCAGGGAGACCCTCGGCATCCAGAACTTTCCTCCCTCCCTCCCTCCCTCCCTCCTCTCTCTCTCCTTCCCTTCCTTCCTTCCCTCCCTCTGCGGGCCAAAGGGTACCTGGCCGGTCTGCGGCTCCTCCTGCTTCCTGGCTCCTGGGCACTCTTCTGCCCTCCTCCCCTCCGGCAGAAAGGAGGAGGAGAGGGAGGAGGAGTCCGCGGGAGCTAGCCCTGTCTGACCCCACTCCCGGAGGCTCGAGGCGAGGCTTTCTGCCCTCTAGCCCCTTTGCGCCGGGGAAGGGGAGCAACTCCTCATCTTCTGGCCTCTCCTGGCTGGGCTCCGGGTTCGCTGCAGAGCAGAGGCCGGGATGCGCAACTCCACAGCCCAGCTTGGTTCCTTCCCGATCTGTGGGGGCTGAACCCCTTCGGGAAGGAGAGCTGGGGGTGGCGACAGCTGTGAGCCTCCGCCGCAGTTTGTTCCGAGGCTCGGAGCCACCCCGTGTGCTTAATTCCTATTTGTCCTGCTCAGCCGAGCCCGCGTGTGCTTCGGCCACTCAGCACAGCCCTCCCCCGTGGGACGGTGACGGGTCTCCTGCACGTGGGCCTCCCAGGGGGGACGGGGACGGGAGGGGTTTTAGAGGAAGCAGCGGCGTCACAAGGGGGAGGGTGACAGTTAGTAAAATGACAGAGTGTCATTTTGGTTGGTGGTGTGCCCCAGGATTTTGTAAATGTAAAAAATGTGCCGCTGCTCAAAAAAGGTTGAAAATCACTGTTCTAATCCTTACATTATTGCCGGGAGGTGTAGTACTTTTGGATAGCTTTCTAGCATTGGTTCCACTTTTGGTGTTTGATGTATTTGTTTAAAATCTTCTAGTCACTTTAGATCTTTTCTTTTAAATTTTTTTAGTGATTTCTCTAAAATAACATTTACAAATCAAGTTTATTTTTCCAATGGTGAACCTACCCATTTGACAGTAGCTGAGTTCCTATATAGAAGAAAATGTCATAAAGAAGTTGAATGTTGGGATCTGCAAGTCTTTGTAATAGAACAGGAACCCATTGTGGTAGAGATTTAGATTTATGGAGTCAAAAGTATTTTTTTCCCTTGGGATGTAGCCAAGACACAGCCAGTCTTTGCCTGAAGAAAAAAAATAAATCTTTGTGCTTGTTGAAGTATGAGTTGGGAGACTGGATTAAATTGTTACAATACATTGTAAATTCTGAAGGTTCTCCCTGCTCTGTCTTCGGTGATAGCTTCCCCTCATCTTTTCCTCTTAAATGAATGATTCACACAATGTTTGGAAAAAAAATAAATGCAGGTGCTATAACTCAATAGGCACATGTTTTGTATGCTCTGCATCTTGGATTTAATTTCTGACATCTTCTTTGAACCCAAGGGTGTGAATCATACACATTGTGTTTACACACCCAATGTCATTTTTGCAGCTTCTGGGACCATCCTAGGCCCACTATGCCATCCCTAAAAACATTTTTTTCTAGAAAAAAAAGGTAAGATTTGCTTTTCCTGGAAGTTGTAAAAGGTGTCAGTTTGAACAAGGTTCTGGCTTCTGTGCCAGTTAAAAATTAAGAGGCTTGGATCAATAAAATAGACATATTGAATAAATATGAGCTGGCAACCAGTGTGAAGTTACATCATCATAAACCAACTTACAGTCATCTGGTATTAAATTGCATCATTTTGAAAAATATATATTCTCTGGAGGATGGGGGACAAAAAGCTATGTTATTAAGTCTATTATAAAAGTGGAGACACCGGTGTGGCTGTACAATGTGTTCCAATGCACTGATGTGCAACATGTCCTGATACGCATATCCCTATGCACAACTTGTCCCCATGTTCAATGCGTTCTGATGCACATCTTGATTTGCAATGCATCTCATTGTGCAATGGGACTTCCTATATCAGGGCTGTCCAACTGGCGGCCCTGGGGCCGTACACGGCCCCCCAGCCCCTTTCCTATGGCTCCCTCATCTTTTTAATAAAAAATAAAAATAGGAAAATAAATTAAATAATAATAATAAAAAATTACCCACTTCCGGGTTCCGGAGGAAGTCTCGCGAGACTACGGCAGCCACGCGGGATCTCGCGTTGAGACCGAAATCCCGTGTACCTGGCCTAGTCTCGCGATAGTTAATACAGTTGCCGAAATCTCGGGATTCAGCGGCTATGCCAGGGCGAGGCCGTACAAGGCCAAGGCGAGGCCTGCGAGGAGCTCCGCTTGGGCCTGCGAGGAGCTCCGCCTGGGCCTGCTTCAGCTCCTGGCCGCCCTGCTTGGCGCCAGCGAGGGCCCGGCCCTGGTTCTCTTCCTGCCTGAGGCCTCCGCCGCCTTCCGCGCCGGCCTCCGGGACCCCTTCCCGCCCGCACAGAGGCAGGCCTGCAACGCCATTGCCGCCTCTGCCCGCGCCTCCCCAAGTAATGAACCCACAGCCTCAGGGGTTGGTAGGCTTCCCCCAGGCAGGAAGCATTAATTATATTTTATTAATGTATGTATATCCCCTCCCTCCATCCATGTCCCTTTCTGATATTACTATATTTTATTAATGTATGTATATTCCCTCCCTGGAGCTGGGGGAGGGGCGGAGCCGGGGAGGGGGCAGACCCGGGGGCGGAGGCAGACCCTTTGGCCCCCCAGGTGATCAGTGACCGGAATTCTGGCCACAGGTCCGGTAGAAGTTGGACAGCCCTGTCCTATATGATGCCTCATTATGCATAATGGTCATGCATCAATATGGCTATGGTTTACATAAGCATTGGCTCCCCAATCAGCACCTGACTCAATAGATCTACTCCATCTGGGGTGATTACAAGCATTCAGGACAAAAAGAGTCTTCTCTCAAGTGGAAATGGGTTTGTGGTTTTTTGTTCAGCCACATGCAGCACAAGATGTGGTTGATTTGCTTGATTGATGGGACTGGGAAGTGCTGTACCATCCACCATACTCCCCAGACCTAAGCCCTTGTGA
The DNA here is from genome assembly GCA_030556195.1 of Anolis apletophallus. Classification (NCBI taxonomy): domain Eukaryota; kingdom Metazoa; phylum Chordata; class Lepidosauria; order Squamata; family Anolidae; genus Anolis; species Anolis apletophallus. The sequence goes on along the minus strand of JARBWK010000009.1, from coordinate 8,008,456 downwards.
CTTTGACTTAATTCCTAAGATGAAGGAACCACTTCGTGACATTCACTTCAGAACTGTTCCAGAGATTCTGGCGGGAGTAGACTGCTCCATTTGAACTATCAACAGAACAGGAACTCCAACAGGTGTCCTATGCGTTCCACATCATTGGAAATGGGTTGTACACAATGCTGGCGACTATTTTGAAGGACTGTAAAACTTGGTGGCATGTATCACTTTTGTAATATGTAAATAAATAGTTGCCACTATTAAAGTTCCAAGCCTCGTAAATCATAGAACCATAGAGTTGGAAGAGACCTCTTGGGTCATCCAGTCCAAAATCGCATTCAAAGACTCCCAACAGGAAATGGTCAGGAAAGTCCAGTGTTAATATTTAGGATGTCCAATATCATAGTAAAGTAGCCATAGTGGCACAACAGGTTAAACCGCTGAGCTGCTGAACTTGCTGACTGGAAGGCTGGCAGTTTGAATCCATGTGAAGCACCAGGAATGTGGCGCAGCTGGCTAAGTGTGAGCTGCATAAGATCGCTCTGACCAGTAGGTCATTAGTTCGAGGCCTGCCCGGGTCAAGGTGGGTGCTCAACCTTTAAGTGTAGCCTGCTGTCGACCTTTGCAGCCCAAAAGACGGTTCATTTGTCAAGTAGGAGATAAAGGTACCACATTAAGTGGGGAGGCAAATTTTGACTGATTTATGAGGCCATTAAAGAACTCCAGGAATCGCTGAGGAATGCAGAAGAAAAACAAAGGGAATGCTTTGTTCCTCTATATATGTCTAAATATGTCTAAATATGTTGTCTATATATGTTGAACTGCAGGGATTGTCTGCAAGTATGTGTACTGTAATCCGCTCTGAGTCCCCTTCAGGGTGAGAAGAGCGGAATATAAATAAAGTAAATAAATAAATCCATGGAACGGGGTGAGCTTCCGCTGTCAGCCCTAGCATCTGCCAATCTAGCAGTTCGAAAACATGCAAATGTGAGTAGATCAATAGGTAGCACCTCTGCAGGAAGGTAAACAGCACTCCATACAATGATGCGGGTCACATAACCTGTGATGGACGCTCCTTCTTTGGAGGTTTTTAAACAGAGGCTGGATGGCCATCTGTCAGGGGTGCTTTGAATGTGATTTTTCCTGCTTCTTGGCAGGGGGTTGGACTGGATGGCCCATGAGGTCTCTTCCAACATTATGATTCTATTATTTTATGATTCTACTAGCTGTACCCGGCACGCGTTGCTGTGCCCTATTTAGGAGATGCGAGAAAGTCTGACTATGTAAGGGTTGGAATTGATGTTAGTTATGGTCTTGGTGGGGTCATGGCTGTGTCGTTGTGGGTTGTTCTGGTGGGTGGGATGTTGAAGTCCTGGGGAGTTGTCGGTGTGTGGTGTTGCTGGCGTTCTGCATAGCTTGTGGATATACAATGTTTTTTGTCTTTCCATCTGCTGTGTTGATGTAGAGGTTGATGCTTGTGTGGGTGGGGTACTTTGGAAGTGAGTGGAGATACTTGAAATCTCAGTTGGATGGAGTGTGGGTCATGGGGGCACAGTGTGCCAAGTTGGGTCTTTATCGGTCTTGGTTCTGGGCCACAGTGGTCTGTGGGGAATGAAGGGTTTGAAAGTACTACAAATCCCATAATCCATGGAGGTACATCATATCCCATCATCCATGGTCCACCCTCCTCCAAACTGCAGTAGAATGTAGCATGGGTCATAGGGGCTCTGTGTGCCAAGGTAGGTTACTGTCAATTCAGGCCATACACAATGTCCCATGAGCTGAGGCCTAGTCAGGAAAATCAAGTTAATGAAGCCTTGCTGTCAATTCAGGCCATGCACAATGTCCCATGAGCTGAGGCCTAGTCAGGAAAATCAAGTTAATGAAGCATTACTGTCAATTCAGAGCGTAAACAGCATCCCATTAAGTGAGGCCTAGTCAGGGAAATCAAGTTAATGAAGCCTTACTGTCAATTTTGGGCGTGGTCTGTGATTTGTAGGGGTTTAAATTTTCTGTGGGAAGTGAATTGGGTGTTTGTGTTGGCGACTGCCTCAGGCCTTTGCCTTATCCTCCTCTGCCAGTTTATTATGGGTCAGAATGTTCATGTTGGCTGGCCAATAGAGGCATTATGCAAATACTCCCTCATTGGCAGCCAATCATGTTGTCAGAATGTAGAGGCCGGGAGATTCGTTGGCAGCCGCGAAGGATGCTGGGAAATGTAGGGGTTTTTTTGTATCGTTGTTATGGGGACCTTCTAGGTTTTTTTGGGGGGGGGAAGTTTCTTTGCTAAAAACCTACCTTGCCTGAGGCCCATTTTTGTTGCCAAGTTTGGTGTCTCTGCCTTGTAAGGTTTCTCTGCCTAGGACGGTCGTTCCATGACGGTGTCACAATCACCGACTTAGTACTGCCCCTTTAACACACACACGGAGACGTAGCAAAGGCTAACTAGTTTTATTGAATATAAAAAGGTCCAAAAGGCAATTCTCTAGAAGAGATCAAAGAATAAAGCAAACAGCAAGGCTGTAGTCCAATTAGGAAAGCAAAGTTCCAAGAGATAGTTCCAATAGCAAACGTGGCAATAAACTTGGCAAGTTCCCGGATTGACTCCGGAACAAAGCAGGGTATCCGCAGCAATGCGAATCAATAACAAGGCAAGGTCTTGGTCCAAGGCGAGCCAAACTAGGCTCCGTGGTTCACTCCGCTTTCACGCCCTTCAGATCAGACGTGGCCGGAGAACTGAGGATCAGTTCCCACGGGGCCGTTCTTAATCCTTCGGCCGGGCCCCTCGACGATCTAGGGCCCGGCGTCTCCAGTCTCTACTTTCCGAACGGTGACGGTCTAGGGACAGATGCCAGCTCCTCCTGCCCTGCTCTATGTCCCTGCGTCTGTTATGGGAACGGCCCCGCTCTTCCAGTTCAGTATCGCTATCTCCTTGAGAAGCAGCCTCCCCCGAACTTTCCCAGCCGCTGGCCTCCATCTGCTGCTCGGCCAGGTCCTGGGAACCTCGGCCGTTTGGGAATTCATAACTATCTCCGCTATCTGCTTCGCTGCCTCCCATCTCCACCTGGTCCGCTCCTTCCCCGGGAGAATGCTCCCACTCGAGATCCCATGCTAAACTCTCTACAGGTGAACTGGGCAAAGGCACTGCTGACCAATCTTGCTCTGGGCCTTCCAACTCGTCCTCCGAGTCCCCTTCAGCCTGTGCGGGTCCCAAAGGCATCGGGACCCCCGGCGCCTCACCCCCTCCCAGTGGCACGAACGAACCCATGGGTGCTACAGACGGGACCTCCTTTGTATAATAGATGAGGTGTCTACGGACGATGCAGGTTCTTTGGCTTAGAAATGGAGATCAGCACCCCCCACCCCCCCCCCCAGAGCTGGAGATGAGCATCACCCCTCAAGAGCCAGAAGGGGAAGCCTTTACCTTGTCTGTGTTTCTAAGTATTAAATATTTGCCTTGTGATGTGTGTGCTGAAATCTGCCTGAGTCCCCTTGGCAGAATACAAATTTATTATTATTATTATTATTATTATTATTATTATTGAGAAATTAGGTGAAGTAAATAGGATTGGTGCACAAATATGTATTTTTGGACCTAGATCTTTTTTTGCATCTGAGAGAGGACACAAATGCGTGAGCATGTCTAGGGCATCTGCAGATGGCATGAAACAAATTATAATACCTTTGCAGCTTGCACTGACAAATGGCCATCCTTTTTGCTTCTATATTCAGCCTACTGGCAACATTTGTCACCTGTAATAAGGTCGAGCAAATGAGGAATTCTACAAGTGCATTGCAAGGACAGGAAACAGCACACTTTTGCTGTTATTTGAGAGAAAGAATTAATCTTTTCCTCCTCTGGTTATACTTTATCTGTATTAACATAACAGTACAGATTCAGATATTGTGCTTTCCCAGTCATGTGAGAATCCTTCGGATTTTACAGTCTCTTTTAACAAATGAGAGGAAGAGATGGTTCCATTGCAAGCCAATGATTGTTTCCACATACCAAAATATCTGACAACTTCCACCTGTTACACAAGTTAAAACAAAGAGGCAACAAGAGCATCTTTATCATGATATGTTTATGCTGTGATTTTATTCTATTTTTGAAATAGCCTCTTAATGGGGTTGAATGTAAGCCACCCTGAGTCCCCCTTCTGGGGTTGAGAAGGACGGGTTAGAAATATTTCTCGGCATTACTTCGCGAACGAAGATTTTTAGGACGGACTCATCCCCCGCTTTTTACAAGCGCGTTGATGACTAAAAAGGCCAATCTGAGATAGGCAAGTTCGGTTGCAGAAAGCACAGCAGAAAGTCTCCTTGGGTGATGTTGTTTCAAGTTGCGGTTCTTTCTGTGTTGCCGTTTCTCTTCGAGGCCCATTCGCCGTGTCTTCTCGAAAGAGGCCGCAGCATTGTGGATAGTGCGTCTCCATGCCTCCTGATGTGAGGCCAGGGTGGACCATTTTTGGTGATCAATCTGGCCGAGCCTGAGACGTTGTTTCAGGGAGTCCTTATATCTCTTTTTGGGAGTGCCTCTCTTGCGCTGACCCGTGGCGAGTTCACCGTAGAGTAGTATCTTAGGGAGGTGGTGGTCCTCCATCCTAGAAATGTGTCCTGCCCAGCGCAGTTGTGTTTTCAATAGCATGGCCTCAATGCTGGTGATCCCTGCTTGCTCAAGGACAGCAACATTAATCACATAATCGGTCCAGTGTATATTTAGGATTGTGCGAAGACAGCGCTGATGAAAGCGTTCGAGGAGTCGTAGGTGTTGGCGATAGGTGGCCCATGTTTCAGACCCATATAGGAGAATAGACAGTATGATAGCTCTGCACACACCGATGTTGGTGCTTTGCCTCAGGTGCTTGTTGCTCCAGACTCTTTTGTGAAGCCTTCCAAATGCACTCTATGCCTTTGCTAATCTGTGATCTATCTCTTTGTCAATCTTGGTGTCTGAAGAGATGATGCTTCCCAGGCAAGTGAACTGCTGAACAGATTTAAGCACAGATTTGCCTATGCTGACGTGGTGATGATGGTGTTCTTCCTGTGGTGCAGGCTGGTAGAGGACTTCCCTTTTCTTCAGGCCAAACAGCTCTGCAGCTGCTGCAAAGCAGGATGTTATGCGCTGCAGGGCTTCTTCTGAATGGGTGACAAGGGCAGCATCGTCAGCAAAAAGCAGCTCACATATTAGATAGTTGAGAGTTTTAGTGCGATCCCTCAGACGGCTTAAGTTATACAAGCTACCATCAGTACGATAGCGTATATATATGCAGTCTTCTTCTTCTTCCCACTGATTATTGCTTTCAGTCCTATCAATGATCTATTTGGGTTTGTATTCTACCTTCCGATTAAAAAATATGACTCAGGCCCATTCACGATGTGAATGAATGAAAACACAGTCAAAGCCCCAAACAAGAAATACAATATTAAAAATATATTATCCATAGTATTGAACCTGGGGTTGAGTATGTGCGTGAGAGAACATGAGATATTGTTCTATATGCAGATTAATCAATGAGAGAGTTTAAATTAAAACCACATCTGATTTATAAGTCTTTGATCTGATTATTAGATTATCATGAGAAATACAGAGAAGGTGGTTGAACAGGAAATGAATGATCAGTGTCAATGCAGTTTGTCTTAAGCTGGAGTGTGTTAGTAATGCTGCTGGTCAGGGCCGTAGCCAGGATTTTGTTTCGGGGGGCTGAGTTTGTTTCGGGGGGCTGAGACTGGGTGGAAGAGGGTCTACCCTAGCAAACCTTTTGTATTGTTATCCCAATAACCCCATTAATGTGGGATATAATGAGCATGGTGATCAGATCATGATATGAATAAACATAACAATTTAAATAATGTACCAATAAGGCCTTTTCGCGGACCACCTTGAGAATTTCGGGGCTGAAGCCCCTTAGCCCCCTGGGCTACATGCCTGCTGCTGCTACAGAATCAGCCATGATGCAGCAGTGATGGTTGAACTAATACATTTTCCTACCACACTTTTGCTTGATTTCAAGACAGATACAATATGGGTCTGCCTGCTTTCCTTTTCCATCAGGATTTGTATTTTCGTTTATTCATTTCATCCATTTATGCAGTTGTTCACTTATGTTTGAATTTACTCTGACTTATCCATTGCTTTGTGTCACAAGACATAGAGATAATTCATATAAAGCTGTTATAGATATTTAGGAAATGACTTGCTTGATTTAATTAAGACTGTCATGATAGAATTGGGGAATTTTCGTAATGATAATTAGAATTCACTATTTTTTTCTTGCTGCAGTAAACTTTGTGGAGTAAGCAAAGGTTTCCCAACCTTTTTTGAGCCGTGGCACACTTTTAACATTAAAAAAAATCCGGGGGCACACCACCAACCAAAATGACATAAAATGGTACTCTAACACAGTAAAGAACGGCTGGGGGATGGTGGCCTCCTGGGAGTGCTGAAGCCGGGGGAGGAGCCAGGTCATGCCATGCCCAGCCCCCCTCCCCTTGGCTTCAGCTCTCCCACAGCTTCTCCAGCCTTGAGGGGCAATGCCAAGCCAGCGGTGGCAGAGCCAGCACAATGCTGGCTTGGCACTGTCCCCTCAAGGCTGGAGAAGCTGTGGGAGAGTGGAAGTCGGGAAGGGGTGGTGCCAGTCCGTGCCATGCCCCTCCCCCTCCCCCAGCTTCAGCTCTACCACAGCTTCTCCAGCCTTGAGGGGGCAATGCCAAGCCAGCGGTGGCAGACCCAGCACAATGCTGGCCTGGCACTGCCCCCTCAAGGCTGGAGAAGCTGTGGGAGGGTAGAAGTTGGGAAAGGGGGTGGAGCCAGTCCACGCCATGCCCCACTCCCTCCCCCGGCTTCCTCCTCAGCGAGCAAGGGGCAAGAGTCATGGCGGGAGTCATGGTGGATTGGAGGCTGGTTGGGGAAATGGCTTAAGGAGGCGGAGCCCCGGCCCGTTCTTCTTTTTCTTCGCCCCCGCCCGGCCTTTCCTTCTCCTCCCCTAAGCAGCAAGAGTTCGGCAGGAGGAGGGGGGAAGGAAGGGGGGCAGAGAGCTTTTCTCGCGGCACAGCAGGAGGTCCGTCACGGCACACTACTGTGCCGCATCACAGCAGTTGGGAAACACTGTGCTATACGATGCATAAGACCTTTTGGTGCTTTGAGGCAGAGAGGTGATTCAAAACTAATACATAGATATATATATGATTTAAATAAGCCAGGTAAATATTTATGCCACACAGAAGAGATGTTACAGTATTTTGGAACTGTCTAAAGTTCACATTTTCATTGGGAAAAAAAGAATATTAAAAATTCCAGTAAATGGGTTATCCACTCTTCTTCATAATATCCAAAGGTCATCATTTTGGCTCCAAATATAAGCATTACAGAAGTACATTAAGTCATCCATTTGCATTTGTTCCATAGTTAATAACTGCTCTAGTTACTTACATTTTACATCAAATGCATATGTAGCAAATGATCAGGGCAAGATTTTCAATTAAGGATGTATAAAATGTGGCACCAGGCCAATAGCTATTAAGATTTTTTTGCTCTCAAAAATGCTTGAATAATTGAGGAAAGGGAGGTTGCGGAAGTAATATATATATATATATATATATATATATATATATATATATATATATATATATATATGTAGTGAATGGGGAAAGGAAGGCAGTGTTCAAATCTGCCCTGCTTGCACAGTTCATTACAGTTCCTACATGTAATCTGGAGCAAAATCTTGATATTCCGACAGACAAAATAAGACAGTTCATTCTTTCCCTGAAATATAAGTAGGCTAGGCACATCAAAGTTTGACACCTTTAAAGACATTGTTCCAAGACTAGAGGTTGGCCTCAAGGTTTGGGCTGCTGAGCAGACACTCACTCGCCCAGGGAAGACATGTGAAGAAAGTTCCAAACAAAAGAAGTATTTTTTTTCTATATGCACAGTCAAAACTCCTATGTTCTTGTGGTACTAAGAAATACGGACAAAGCCTGTCTTGTAGTTTGTTCCATTCCTCTCGGCATTACTTCGCGAACGAAGATTCTTGGGAAGGACTCATCCCATGCTTTTTACAAGTGCGTTGATGACTAAAAAGGCCAATCTGAGATAGGCAAGTTCGGTTGCAGAAAGCACAGCAGAAAGTCTCCTTGGGTGATGTTGTTTCCAAGTTGCAGTTCTTTCTGCGTTGTCATTTCTCTTCGAGACCCATTCTGTGTGTCTTCTCGAAAGAGGCCACAGCATTGTGGATAGTGCATCTCCATGCCTCCCGATGTGAGGCCAGGGTGGACCTTTGTTGGTGATCAATCTGGCTGAGCCTGAGATGTTGTTTCAGGGAGTCCTTGTATCTCTTTTTGGGGGCGCCTCTCTTGCGCTGACCCGTGGTGAGTTCACCATAGAGTAGTATCTTTGGGAGGCGGTGGTCCTCCATCCTAGAGATGTGCCCTGCCCAGCGCAGCTGTGTTCTCAATAGCATAGCCTCAACGCTGGTGATCCCTGCTTGCTCAAGGACAGCAACATTCGTCACATAGTCAGTCCAGTGTATATTTAGGATTGTGCGAAGACAGCGCTGATGAAAGCGTTCGAGGAGTCGTAGGTGTTGGCGATAGGTGATCCCCTTTTCAGACCCATATAGGAGAATAGACATTACGATAGCTCTGTACACACTGATGTTGGTGCTTTGCCTCAGGTGCTTGTTGCTCCAGACTCTTTTGTGAAGCCTTCCAAATGCACTCTATGCCTTTGCTAATCTGTGATCTTGTAGTTTGTTCCATTCCACAAGAGTGGAAATATGGACAGAGATTAGTTTGTCACATTTAAAGAGAAGGAAACTAATCATCTCATCACATTGAGAGGGGAAAGCATGGGTGATCGTCCATTTAAGAGTAGAGAATTGCCCCTCTTATTGGCAGCCGTCCCATTTTGAATTCTGCCTCCCCATCACACTCACACATGGAAACTTAAGAGCTGGCAATACATTCATGTTTTACATTTATCACTGCTATGGTCATCCTGCCAAGGTCTCAGTCTCAAAAAATACTTGTTGTAGGTTAGTTGCCTTACAATATCTCCAGACTCCAACTGCCCTTGCTCCAGACCCACCATATCAGCTCCTACCAACACCTTGAAATTGTTGTTTAAGGAGGGTTTTTTTTGGTGTGTTTTCAGATTCTGAATTTCCACATTCAGTAGGGTGCTGCCATGACAGTCAAAGTGGAACTGATGCCAGAAATTTGAAGTTTTTCTAAGTCCCAATGGATACTGAGGGGCGTCTGGCAAACTTCACAAACTGCAGATGTTTCGAGTCAAGAATCAGGAATCTCTCCAGGTTGAAGGCAAATGACAGAGACTTTATATTTATTTATTTATTTATTATTTCAATTTGTATACCGTCCTTTCCAGTTGGCTCAGGTCGGTTAACAGCACATCGAACTATCTCAGAAACATAACGAGTTACAACATAGATGCATAAAACCAATGCAGTATAAACTACTTCAACAATATTCTGCTAAAACCAAGAGTGGTCAGAGGCTAAATGCTTGTCGGAATAATGCAGTTTTGCAAGCTTTCCAGAAAGCCAATCGCTCGCTCACTGCCCGAACTTCAGGCGGTAGACTGTTCCACAGGCATGGTGCTGCCACCAAGAAAGCTCTCTGCCTAGTTGATGATAAGTTCACAGGGAGGGAATTTGTAGGAGATTAAGATCCTCAGATCGAAGAGATCTCTGGGGAACATATGGGAGTAGACGGTCCCTTAGGCACACCGGCCCCAGACCATGCAAGGCCTTAAAAGTCAAGACAAACACCTTGAAGATGATCCGGTGCTCGATTAGCAGCCAGTGCAATCGCTGCAAAGTTGGAGTAGTATGAGCCCTGGCTGGCACTCCAGCCAGGAGTTTCACTGCTGCGTTTTGCACCCGTTTGAGCTTCCGGATGACCGACAAAGGAAGACCCATGTAAAGGGCGTTACAGTAGTCCAGCCTCGAGATGACCATCGCCTGGATCACCGTGGCTAGGTAATTTCCGGTGAGATAGGGCGCCAGCCGCCTAGCCTGCTGCAGATGGAAAAAGGCAGATCTTCTGACCGCAGAGACCTGAGCCTCCATTGTCAGCAGAGGGTCCAATTGGACCCCCAGACTCTTTACTAGGGACGACGGACATAGTGCCTTGCTGTCCAGAGTAGGCAGCCTGAGCTTGCACCCACCTGGATGGCCCAGCCAAAGGATCTCCATCTTCGATGGGTTCACTCTCAACCTACTGGCTCGTAGCCAACCAGTCACGGCTTCAAGGCATTGTTGGAAACAATCGGGTAAAGAGTCCGTCCGTCCGTTCATCCTCAGCACCAGCTGGGTGTCATCTATGTACTGATGACACTCCAGACCAAAACTTTGCACCAGATTGGCAAGTGGCCGCATGTAGATGTTAAATAATAAAGGGGGACAACAATGGATGCTCAAAGGGTACAAGTGTAAAAAACATAATCATAAGCAGGCATTTTTATACATAAGAGTTCTCATGCAGTTGCATTGCTATGTTTTGAAACTTGCTACTTTTGCCCTGATTGGCTAGTGCCGAGAAGCCAGCCAACATTTCCCAGGACTCTGATTGATCAGGAGGCGGGTCCTAGCTGGTGTGCACCCTGATTGGAGAAGGCGGCGGAGATGTAGTCAGGGATCTCCTCCCAGCTGGGCAGGGAAGCCCCAGGGCTTCCGATGGGCTGTCTCAGGAGAGGAGAGGTCTCCAGGGGGTTATGCCAACTATGGGTGGGTAGCAATGGAATATTGGAGACAAAAGTCCAAAGATGATTTGACAGGATTATGCAGATACTGGGTCCTAGGGTTCCCATATGTCCCTTATTCTAAGGGACGTCCCTTATCTTGGCCCTAAAATTTGTGTCCCTTATTTTCAGGCCCTTCCCCTTATTTTTGACTAGCAGGACAGGACTGGGCGGGGTTGACCAGAGGAAGTTGCAGTTTCCACGGCAACGCCTGCCCGGGGATTCCAACTCGCAGGGCAGCCTGCGTCCCCGTTGGAAGGAAGAGGCGATACAGGACTTTTTCAAAGTAGAGTAGACTAAGTAACCGTTACCCAAGGGGAATGTTGGATCATGTTGGATGAAGATAGTTTCTGGTTGCTTGAGAGTTACTCTTAAAATAGGCCTAGCTGTGCATCCCAATACTATACAATGCTGTGTATCCCATACTATACTATACCATTAACTATTGACATAATAATCATGAAGATGTACTGTCTTATAAAAATTATTTTATTTTAATGTTTAGACAGTGCACTTTTAAAGTCAGTAAAGTCAAGTACTAAATACAGATGGAGAAAATATGGTAGTTCTAATAATGTTTTTTCTGCATGACAAAACATGCAGAAACATACCATGTACTGTTAAGAGGGTGCAAGACAGTTTCTTTCGTGAGTTTCAATCATTATCTTAGTCCGTTAATAAAACTATTTATACCTAACGTTTGAGTTTCAAGTTTTTAATGAAGTGTCCCTTATTTTTGTGAAAAATCTCGTAAATGTCCCTTATTTCTTATATCAAAAAGTGGCAACCTTACCGGGTCCTGTTGAAGAAGATATTGAGAGCTGCTTTTCCAGATACCTTCCTATGCTGGAAAGATTTGTTTATATTTTATCCTCTCTGCAGATGTGCATATTTGCATAGGAAAAAAAGAAATATAGAGAGAGAGAGAGACACTAAAGCGGGGGTTTGGAATTGGATGTGTTATTGATAGATTGTGGCTGCCTGAATTGTAGCTTAGCTGGGGGAAAAGGGAGAGGGGAAGATATGAGGTGATCTCCAGTGAAGTTCTGGAGATTTGCTGCTGCAAACTGGCTCTGGCTGAACAGCTGAGCCAGGTGTGTATGTACGTGTGTGGGGGCTTGCAGGCTATGAGGCTGGGGTTACTGCTGGTCCTGAGAGGCTCGAGGGAGACTGTGTGGATGGTGACCATTTCCATTCATCTGGCCTTTCATCCTTTGGAAACTGCAATTCCTGTGGGGACTGAACTATGTCTTCTTTTTATTAGGGGTGGGGTTGGGTTTCTTTTTGATAACAGAATTATAATGCTATATTACTGCCTCATCACGCCAGAGCACAGATCTACTTTAAACTCACTTGCTACCTCCTGTAAATTTCTGGGGTTTGTAGTTTAGTGAAGCCCAGGACCTGTCTGCCTGAGCAGTTTAAAGGCACCCCCCCCCAAACCACAAACTCCATAATTCTGCAAGAAGCAGAAGTTGGATTTAAAGTGGATCCATGCTCTAGTGTGATGAAGTTGTAAATGGAGTGTAAATGGACCCTCGAACCAATAACCCGATAGTACTGTAAAAAGAATGTAATAGCTGTACATGGAATTCAGCCAATCATGACAAATTCTGTAATTCATGTGACTTTGGAGCTCTGATGCTATAAGACAGGGCTGTCCAACTTCTACCGGCCCAGGGGCCTGAATTCCGGTCACTGATGACCTGGGGGGCCGTAGGGTCTTCCCCGGCTCCGCCCCCACCCCGCCCCCGGCTCCGCCCTCTCCCCGGCGCCCTCTCCCCTTTTTTTATTTAATATTAAATATATTTAATTCCAACCTCCCCTCTCCCTTATTTTTATTTAATATTAAATATATTTAATTCCATCCTCCCCTCCCCCTTATTTTTATTTAATATTAAAGATATTTAATTCCATCCTCCCATCTCCCCTTATTTTTATTTAATATTAAATATATTTAATTCCATCCTCCCATCTCCCTTATTTTTATTTAATATTAAATATATTTAATTCCATCCTCTCCTCTCTCCTTATTTTTATTTAATATTAAATATATTTAATTCCATCCTCCCCTCTCCCCTTATTTTTATTTAATATTAAATATATTTAATTCCATCCTCCCCTCTCCCCTTATTTTTATTTAATATTAAATATATTTAATTCCATCCTCCCATCTCCCCTTATTTTTATTTAATATTAAATATATTTAATTCCATCCTCCCCTCTCCCCTTATTTTTATTTAATATTAAATATATTTAATGCCATCCTCCCATCTCCCCTTATTTTTATTTAATATTAAATATATTTAATTCCATCCTCCCCTCTCCCCTTATTTTTATTTAATATTAAATATATTTAATTCCATCCTCCCCTCTCCCCTTATTTTTATTTAATATTAAATATATTTAATTCCATCCTCCCCTCTCACCTTATTTTAATGTATCCCATCTCCCCTTATTTCATCTTTAAATATATTTAATTTTATATTTAATACATGAGGGGAGATGGGGGGAGGGAATGAGGAGCCCCCTGAGGAGCCCCTGCTTCGGCCTACCTTTTCCAAACGCGCAGGATCCAGGAGTACCCGGACGACGGAGAGGCGACGACCGACTGAGTCGAAGAAGGTCCTAACCACGCCTGTGGGCCTCAGCGATCCAGTAGTAGAGTAGCCGAAGAGTATCGCGAGAATACGCAATCCACACGGGATTTCGCTGTCAACGCAAGCGTGATCTCTTGACAGCGAAATCCCGTGTGGATTGCGTATTCTCGCGATACTTGCTCCGAACCCAGACGTAGGTATTTTTTTTAAAAAAAATATTATTATTATTTTCAATTTTTATTTTTATTAAAAAGCTTAGGGGGCCATAGGGAAGGGGTTGGGGGGCCGCATACGACCCCCGGGCCGCCAGTTGGACAGCCCTGCTATAGGAAACAAGTTCTCATATGTGATATGGGAACAAGCTTGCACTAAATAATTTGGGCTATAATCTTCTGGTGCAATATGAAATTTACAGCTCAGGTGCATGCATGTTATTGTCTATATAGATAGTGCTCTTATCTGCCTCCACCTTGCAGACTTGATCATCTTCCGGGTCGCCAGGGTGATCAGCCGCCTCAGATTGCCGACTGCTCCCCCTGCAGGCCTGGATCACCTCCAGGGATGGCAGGCTCTCCAAAGCCGCTCCTCCTCCAGCCTGTCTGCCGACACAGGCCCCACAGAGCCTGCGATGGGATGGCAGCAGCAGCACCCTTTCCTCTTGGCCCCGCAGGGCGATCATCTAGGGAACAGCTGGGGGCGAGAGCGGGCGGAGGCCTGCAGCCTCCGATCGCTTGCTGCTCTGCTCCCCTCTCCTCTGCTGTGGCGGCGGCTGGGTCCGCTTTGCCATCCTCTGGGCTGGGGCCATTGGACCATTCCATCTTCGAATCCTTCCTCTCTTGAGGATGTTAGCCTTCATCTTGGTTCACAGCTTATTTATTTATTTATTTATTTAAAACTTTTGTACCCTGACCTTCTCACCTCTATCGAGGGACTCAGACTGGCATAACAGCAAAAATTCAATACTATACAATTTCAAAACCACTACAACAACATATTAAAATACATAAAAACCCAGCATAAAACCACATCGCCATTAAAACAATTCCACTCCTTATCTTCTTGAATTTAGTTTAATTTAATTTTAGTGGTTTTTATTATTATTTTATAATAATTTTATAATAATAATATGGTAATATAATAAATAATATAATATAATGTTATATCTATATATATAAAAAGAGAGAGTCCGTTTTTGACGCTTATGCACGGACACACCATATCACCCAGACCCTCAAAACCCACCACACACATTTCAACAGACCAACACCTACAAACGTGGCACAAAAAAACCCCAAAGCATAACTCCTAAGACCCCTAAAACCGGCCCCCCAAAAACCCCATACAAACCTATGGAGGGATCCGAACACCAAAAACTACAACCAAAATGGCGCAAAACCACTTCCTGTCCCACAAATAACACTCCCGGAAGTTGTCCCTCAAAAAAAAAACCCGGCAGGAAACACATACCTAAAACACTAACAGACAGTTCGTAGCCTTCTCCCTCTCCTCCGCTGCCTCTCTTCCGCTCCCAGCAGAGGAGGGGAAGAGAGAGGGACCGTGCGGGCCACTTTCACAGGAGGAGCTGAGGGACGTGCGGCCAACCACAACAACGTTCTCAACGCAGCCCTCCTCCCTCCGAAGGTCACTCTTCAGCCACCCTGTGGCTGGGAAGTGACGAAGGGGGAGCGATGGTGGCGGTGCAATGGCCGCTCTTCCGGCCCCGCTCTCCTCCGCCGCCTCCGTGCTGCTCCTGAAGAGGAGGACGAAAGGGACCACCGCGCGACGCTCTCCCTTCGCCCTTTTCTTCTGGAAGCGGAAGAGAGATCGCGCTGGGCCCCTTCGTCCTCCTCTTCAGGGAGCAGCACTGAACCGGCGGAGGAGAGCGCACAGGGGCCGGAAGAACGGCCATGGCGCCGCCGCCATCGCTCCCCTTCGCCACTACCCTGCCACAGGGTGGGCCGAAGAGCGAACTTCGCAGGGAAGAGGGCTGCGGTGGAAAACGGTGCTCTGGTCGGGACCACGTCCTCCACCTCCTCCTGCGAAAGGGGCCCGCACGGTCTCTCTCCCTTCCCCTCCTCTTCTGGGAACAGCAGAGAGGCACCGGAGGAGCGCGAGAAGGCGGCCATCAGGAACCAGAACAGACGGACAACGAAGACACAGGCAAGCTGACAAAAAACAAAACAAAAAAACCCCACTACTGCACAAAAAAACACAAACCTACACAAATAAACACATACATAGACACCAATAGTATATATACACACATACAAATATATATACACACAAAACCACAAACACATATATACAGAAACCCATACATTCACCCCCCCACACACAAACACCCCCAAATATACACAGACACAAATAAAAACACACACACAACAATTAAACACACATACAGCCATACATACACACAACCAAACACATATATATATATACACACACACATACACACACTCACATCATAACATACCCTTACATACTTTCCAACATCTCCTACATAGGGCACAGCAACGCGTGCCGGGTTAAGCTAGTTATATTATAATTTCAATATATTATAATGTCTCTCTATATATACTATAATAATTACGATATTAATACTAATAATATATGAATATTTCTTGATATATTAATATGTTAATATTAATGATGTGTAATATATAGTAAATGAATAAATAAAATTATGTAGATGAGAATGTAGTTCAGCCTTTAGGTGCGGCCCTCCACAATATTTTTTGGCTCTCGTGTGGCCCCTTGGAAAAAATAATTGCCCACCCCTGGCTTAAAGAATAGGTAAAGAGTATGCATCCCATTTGAAATTCTGTTGCTTGTAGTTTAGGGAGGCCTAGAATCTCTCTGGCTGACCATATTAAAGGCCCCTCCATAAACTACAAGTTCCAGAATTCTGCAGGAGGCAGCCACAGGATTTCAAGTGGGATGCATGCTCTTTGCCTACTTATTGATTTCAACTCCTTTGGCTGTCAGATGATAGTATATAACAGGGCTGTCCAACTGGCGGCCCTGGGGCCGGATCCGGCCCCCAGCCTGTTGGGCATGGCCCCAGCTATGCCCCCAGCCGCCATTTTTAAATTTTTTTTAAAAATCTAATTTTTTTTAAAAAAATGGCGGCCGGGGGGAGGGGGAGGCGGTGCAGGGAGGAGGAAGAGAGCTAGCTCCTCCTCCCTGCACCGCCCCTCCGTCCCTCTCTCCGCGCCGAACAGGAGGAGTAGGCGGCGCCAAGGGCAGCGCGTCACAGGCCTGGCGTGACGCGCTGCCCTTGGCGCCGCCTTCTGCCTTTTGGCGGCCCCCGCCCTAGGAAGGACGGGGGCATCAAAAAGGAGCGTAGGTGGCGCCAAGGGCAGCGCGTCATGCCAGGCCTGTGACGCGCTGCCCTTGGCGCCGCCTTCTGCCCAGCGGCTCCCCACCCTAGGAAGGGCGGGGGCCGAAAAAGGAGGGGTAGGCGGCGCCAAGGGCAGCGCGTCATGCCAGGCCTGGGACGCGCTGCCCTGGGCGCCGCCTTCTGCCCTTTGTCCGCGGCTCCCCACCCTTAGGACGGGCGGGGGGCGCCGAAAAGGAGGAGTAGGCGGCGCCAAGGGCAGCGTGTCACGCCAGGCCTGTGACGTGCTGCCCTTGGCGCCGCCTTCTGCTCTCCCTCCTCCTCCTCTTTCCCGGGCGCCGTGCCTTTCCCGGGCGCCGTAGAGGAGGAGGGAGAAATCTCCCTCCTCCTCTTCCTCCTCTTTCCCTGGCGCCGTGGCGCCCGGGAAAGAGTAGGAGGAGGGGGAAGGACAGCGTTAGGAGAGGGCGGGGCCTGGGCTGGGGGCGGGGCCTGGGGTGGGGCCTGGGGTGGGGTGGGGGTGGGGCCTGGGGCGGGGCCGAGCGGCCCCCGAGGTCATCAGTGACCTCTATTTCGGCCCTGGACCCGGTAGAAGTTGGACAGCCCTGGTATATAACATCTATTCTTTCTTCCCCTGTGTGCAATGGGATACCATGTTGATAGCATCTTATCAGAATACGATGGAGTTGATCAGCCTGCAATCTGTGAAACCCTTTAACTTGTCCTTAAATGACATGTTAAATCAGAACTTTGCATTGCACAGATGGAATTTGGAGAGCTTGGTTTTGCTACCAACATATGTTTAGGAGATTTATTAAATTTTTGACCTTAATTAGTAGAAACAATGAAGACTGGTCATGATCTTACTAATGGATGCTCAGAATAACATATACTCCCCTGCACACTGCGTGAAAAGAAATTTTAAGAAACTTTTCTTCTCTTATTTATTCTCAGAGTTGAACTCAAGTCCTGGGAGGATCGCCTCCTCCTCCTCCTTGCTGAGTTTCTTATTTGCATCTCATTCTTAATGGCCTACCCAATATTTTTGCGCCCCCCGCCCCCCCGCCCCACATTGCCACAGTCATCATACCACATGTTACAGTTCTGGAAGAGAGAGCAGAGTTATATGCCAAAATATAAAAAATGACTGGCTTGGCTGTATGCTCAGCTTGTTTGTTTGTTTACTTGCCTTCCTGCTATTAAGACTACCACCTACTGTCTGATCATTGCTTTTCCTCTCAAAGGCCTACTGAGAAGCAAGAGAAACTTGCAAAATAACCGGTCCAGTTTTGAATTGTTTGTGTTTAATTGGCCCGGCTTCGGAGGGGCTGATGAAGCATTTATGGAAAACCCTTAGGCAATTCATAATTGGCCACGTTATAAAAATTGAACAAATATTAAGAAGATGATAATGCTTGATGTAACCTTATCTTGCTCTTTTGCCAAAAAACGAAAAATAGAACAAGGGCAAAAGTTCAAATGGTAAGAGTTAACTTTGAGAAAATGATATTTTATGTAATAAATGAACAAAGAATTAAAACAATGTGAAACATTGTACATTCCCATTGTTGATAATAAAAATGATTAAAATAACAACATAAATTGTTGAAATTATAATAAATCATTAGTGACAAATTAATTTTAAGAGACAAAGTCCAAGTTCTTTAGGCAAGTAACACAATTTGTGGATGGGGCTAGATAAGCCCACATATGAGTACAAGTAAGGTAAACTCAATTTCGTAAATACAAAAAGGAAAAAAGACTGCATGTATTTGCCAAAACTAAGTTGTTCTTGGATGTGAAGTTCTGTGATGATCATGAATTAAACATGCTTTCTTGATTTCTATTCTATACTACCTAAAGGATTTAGAAGCGTTAAATAGTAGCTTCAGAAATGAGAAACTCAAATTTCACTTTGAAATGTATCTTTAAAATACAAATACTATAGTAAAATTGCTTTGTTCCTACTAAGCCATATGAGCTTTCAATCACTGTGACTAAGTAAGAGAATGGACTGATTTGGATGTATCAGGATATCATACTTTGTCTGTGCATTGCCTTATGGCAACTATATGAATCCTGTAGTTGAATACTATGATGTGTTTTTGCCAATTCCTTCCTCTAAAATATAGCCTGCAGCCCCTGGTATTTACTGATAGTCTGCCACCCAAGTACTAGGCCTGGCAATCCATGGTTCTAAATGGTACTTACAAAACTAAAGTTCTGGTGGTGAACACTAGGTGGCACTGGTGCTTTGCTTCTATGGTGTTGCTAAAGTTCTGGTGGTGAACATTTCAGAACTCTAACAAAACTTTTAAAAAATTCGTTATAAATGGCAGTTCCTAATTGATTCTGTCTTAAAAATCGCCAATAATGAAATAAAAATGAAATTTTGAAACCATGGGTTGCCCAGGCCGACCAAGAACTATTCGAAACAAAACCTGCTTAAGCTTCCAAAATCAGATGGGATCTGATACCTTTAGGGCAGGGATGTCAAAGTTATTTTCATCAAGAGCCACATCAGCTTTATGGTTGCTTTCAAAGGGCTGTTTGTAATTGTTAGACTATATAAATGTTATTATGTTGCCCTTGCATTGAAAGCCTTGTGAGCCACATAAAATGGCACGAAGGGCCGAATTTGGCCTTTTTAGCGCTTAGGTTTGACACGTGTTAGGGTGTTTAGGTAATCATGATTACACATTAGTCTTGTGCATTTATATAGATAGAATCACTACCCATTTCTGTTTGTTTCATTTGTAAAGCCCTGTTTTCATTTTTGAGCATTTCTCCCGAAAACGGGCGCCTTTCCGAATGAGCATTTTTGTCACAGGTCTGAAACTAGCCAGTTTTGTTATAATTTCCCCCTGCCTTTCCCCCCTCTAATCGGGAAACCTACCTTATGCCACTGCTGAGGTCTCCTAATTGGAGCTAGGGGCATACCCACAGTGGGGTCCTTGGTGCAGGGTTAGAATGCACTGTGTTCTCTGGTGATTTGGAGAGACACAAAAGAGGGGGCTTTTGCTACGTGATGAAAGCACATGCGCCCATTCCGGGATTGTTTATTGTTTAGAATGTGGGTGTGGTCTTCATTATGTGGGGCAGAACTCCAGATCCCTATGAGTGAGGATGTGTGAACATAAATCTAATATTAGATGCTAATCACAGGAATCTACTTTATACAATCATTTCCTGCAATGTCACCATTCACCTGACAGTTTCACCATCTATGGTTTGCAAAGCGTTAACCCCACTCCACATTGTGATCTCACTAATCAATTGCTGAAGGCTGAGAGAAAATGGGTCCTTTTGTTAATGAGTGAAACGCCCTGCGGGTTGAATGACTCTCTCTCTCTCCACAACAACTATTACTCTAATCACCTTCACCTGTAGTGTCAGCTTTATTTTGGGCTCGGCCCTCTTGCCTCTTGCTGCATCCAGCCACATGGATTACCATTTGTGATGTTCTTTGATCCTTTCGTCTTGGTATGTAGTCTATTTGTATCCCTTATGCTCACTTTTTGAACCCTCACTAGCCAGCATTACTATGCAATCTATTATTACTGTATTTGTATAGATGTCCTTGACCAGTGATGCGCCCTGAAGTGTCCACGTGACATGAAAACGGCCACCAACCTATGGCGCCCAGGAGAATCCTAGCCGTTCGGCACTCTCCCGGCTTTCTTTCCCTGCATTGGGTTCCATCCAGGCTCCTACCGGAGCACCCATAGGAACGACAGTCGTCGCAACCTACTATTGCTTTGCAGCTTTTCCCCTGGCGTTTCTGGCAGGCTCACACCCTCCCAGAATGCAGCTGAAACTTTCTTGCCTTGTTCCAACGCTGCGGCTTTAGTTTTCCTCGCCATATTGCGTTGCGGTGGATTACAAACAGACCTTTCGTCTCACCACGAACTCTTTCCACCTATTTCTTGAGACTTGCATTGCCTTCACGGACCCTTGACATTCAGGCTACCATTATTTGCCTTAAACGAAGGTTTGCTTTTGAATTTCTTTCTTATGTTCACCATAAGAGACGATGGTGTCTGACTGTTTAATGTTTATATGTGTCTATGTGATTTGATACACTTTGTACTTTGCAGCCATATATTTATATTTGTTTGATAACCTACAACTGTTCTCTATATGTGTTACATGACTATGACTCCACCTTAATTTGTGCATGTGAACCTGTGTATTGCATCGGTTCCCTTTTTGTTTCAGTTCTCTGGTGGCTTGCCAGGGCCCAAGGCACCCACTTGCTATGCCCAAAGGCCTGGCAGGGCCTGGAGCTAAGCACTGACCACTTCTTTCTCGGCACTCAGCTGCAGGGCAGGCACTGGTGATTTGGTGATTTGGTGACTCTTTCCAAAGTGCACTGGTGACTCTTTCCAAAGTGTGTGTGTGTGTGTGTGTGTGTGTGTGGCATGCAGGTTCAAAGCTCCAGTGCCTGCTAGGGCTTACAGCCAAGTGCAGAGTAAGTGGTGCTTGTCCCTCAGCTGCAGGCCATGGCAGGCCCTGTGTTTTTATACTTTTTGTTTTATTCTGATGACATAAAAGGTTAAACCCCTCTCCAGTATGGAAATATCACTTAAACGAGAGGAAAGTGGGAACTAACTGTTCCCACCAAACAACTGTTTGGTCACCTGATTTTTGGCACTCGGCTGCAGGTCCTAGCAGGCGCTGGTACTTTGGGCCTGCATGCCATACATGCACTCTTTTTCCAAGGAGAGTATATGTGTGGCATGCAGGGCTAAAGCATTTTTTAACCTGCAGTATATAATTAACAGTTACCACCTAATTAGATCTCACGTGGTTGTATAAAATTGGGTACAAAAACTCAATAAATATATAAGAATTCTCCTTCTTTCCTTCTTTCCTTTTTCCCTTCCTTCCCTTCCTCCCTCCCTCTCCATAAAATAGATCCTACAATTCTTTACCTAACAAAAGAAATGATCAGATAAAGTCCTAATCATAGAAAGGCGAAAAGCTCGCTTTTTAGTAACCGCGCCAT
>JARBWK010000009.1:7956767-7981767 GCA_030556195.1 Anolis apletophallus | reverse complement strand
AGAATTAATTCTAACTAATGGCACCATCTAGAGAAGAAAATTGTATGTGATTCAAAGACCTATTTGTCACCCATCTAGGTGTTCCAGAACTGCGGAAGAAACAATAATTTACCATCTTTTAAGCTCTTCTTCCCTTTCTCCCGTCTTTCTTTTCTCCTTCTTTCTGCAGAAAGCAAATACTTGTCCCATTATGTTCTTTTATTCATGAGGAGTGAATTCAGATCCCTTCTCTATTAAAGTATCGGCAGGGAGTCCCTACAACCTTTGAGTTGATTCAGACATAAATGCTGTTTTTCTGTGGGGGGGAAAAGGAAGGATTCATCGAGTATTTGCCTGAGGATTTGTGGGGTGCATGTGTATGTGCGTGTGTGCAAAGCTTGTCTGATTCTCCGGTTTCCTTCCAAGGGGGAAATAAAAGCACAAAGAAGGAAAGATGAATCGCCCAGATCTATTTGTTTACTTTGAAAACAGCTGCTGTTATCCCCCTTTCAACGTTCTCTCTATCTCAGTCCGCGTCTTCTGAAAGTCCCCAAATGCAGCACGTACTCCACTGTGAAACCGCCCAGCAAGAGAAGAAAATCAAATCAGTATAGAATAAGGTATTGACAGTCTCTGCAGGAAACCAAGTACAGAAAAAGCATCTAGGTGCAAGGGAAATTTCTAAGGCTTTCCCTTGGTTCTTATCAATTGGCAAAATTGAGGCCAAAGGAGTCAGGGAGAATGCAAAAGACATGTTCCCATTTTTAACACCACAATCCCTCTTTTGAAGCATCTCTCAGTGGTTCCATTTGTTGATTTTTTCTCTATGTGTTGTATGTCCTTTTTTAGGTGGGGGAAGAAAAATGAGATTTCAATTTAATTAATAACATTGCTTGTTAACTTGTCTGGAATTTTCACCTTTTGGTCACCCTGCTCCAGGATGAGTGGGGTTATGTCTGGATCATCTCCTTAGATGATATCTTGGACACTATAATAATATATCTTGAGCCTTGAAAAAGTAACTCGAAAAGACTTTCTTCCTCCAACAGGGTTGGGGGAAGAGAGCAGTTTGCCTCCCCCCACCCCACGAAGGAGAGAATGGATGGTTCCTTGGAACTATCCAGAGCTTGATCCTCATTCTGAATCTAGATCCTCATTCTGAATTGTGCTTCGACCCCCCACACCTGCCCATTTAACAGTATAGTATTGGTTGTCGTGGAACCGGCGGAACTGGCGAAAGCACGATGCCGGTTGAGGAATTCCCCCTTCTCATGTTCTGGGAAGCTTTTTGCCTAGCCCTAGACTGTTTAGGGGCTAGATGGTATGGTGGGTTTTACATAATTAGGTTTAGCGGAAAATAGATAGGAAAATACAAAGTTCGTGTTCACACAAGGCCCCCACCTTTTAGGGGGGTGGGTCATTTGCATAAACACTCACCGGAAAGTTAGATTATCAGTGAGGTAAGATTTGATGGCCCAGGAATGGCAGAGTCTGATATCGACATGTTCGAAAAGACTTCTGTCCATTTTCCTTAACAGTTGTCCAGTTTTGGTTACCGGGGAAACTAGGTTTTTCGCCCCAGTTAGCCGAGGGGTATAGCCGGCTGGGATACCTCCTTGGTTTTGTTCACCAGGTTCTTGACACCTATTAGTTTAGGTTAAGGCACACTTAGCAGGTAGATAGATTATAGTCTTTTACACCTTGTCGTGTTTTGGAATTTTCAATGCCATAAAATGTAAGAGCTGTGGGATTTCAATGGACATCAGCTTTGAGAAATGTAACATTCACAACTAAATTTGAAAAGAACGAATGCTTGGAAACTTCAGCCCCAAAATTCTGTACAAATTCAGTACATACCCACTACGATCTGGCGCACTGCTTCTAAAACTGTGGCTCCTGCTCCCAAATGGGTCCTCTTATCTCAATGTTGGGATCATGAAAAATTTAACAAATAGCAGATCAAAGGTGTAAAAAACAAGGAATAAATCTAATAATTCATTTAGTTCATATATATATATATATATATATATATATATATATATATATATTGTTTTCATATAATATAACCATACATTCCTACCGCTAGTAAACCAAGGCTATTATGGTGAACGTAACTGGCTACTTCAGCATATCAGGTAGGTTCCAAGCATCGAGTCTTTAGAAGAAAAATCCGGTATAGCAGAAGCCAGTATAGTTTGTAAAGTTCCACAAATCGTCAAGCGGAGCCAAAATATATCAGAATTTGAAATCCGTAATGGGGAAAGTAAAGGATGAAACATCCACAATGGAGCTCCGAAGAAAGGCAGAGTAAACCAGAGTAAACCAGAGTAAACCCTCCTCCCAGCTCCCATGTGGCCCCTAAGTTAGAAAGTTTGCCTATGCATGCTCTAAATTGTACCATCAACAAGAAATGGCACACCTGAATATTTTCTGCACAGAAAATTTGAAGGCAGGCTGATATGTTTGGCCACTATATTTTTGGGATTAGTTAGGTGTGGGTATGGGAGAAAAGATATCCTTGGATATGGGAGCAGTTATAATGATAACATCCACAAATTGTGTGAGGATATTTATGACCACTATACCATAGTAAGTAACCAAGGAGATTCTTTCCAATTTGCTCAGATTATAGCCAGTTGCCTTATATAGTGGGCTTTGTTTTTGATTTTTTTGGTCATAATATATCTAAATACTACTTGTCATTAATTTACTTTTGTCTTCCCAGCTCAGGTGTTGAAACAATGCCATTGTTCATTGAATCATGATGATGAAAAGCAAAGTGATGGCCTCTAGTTTCAGTAACTTGTTTCCATTTCTGCTGAGACCAGGTGATATAATTGGAATTGTCAGTGGGTCCAGAAATTAGAAGAAGTATACAACAAATCTTACTGGTCACCCTAGGCTGAACCGCAATGCAATCCTATTGCTAACCACATGTTGCACTTCAGACACGGAGCACCCCCTCCAGTCACACACACAACAGACAGTCTCTGAATAATAAGCTTTTATTGAAAACAAATATAGTGTCCAACAAAAGGGTTAAAAGAAGATCAATAGTAGAATATATCCAAGGTAAAACACACAGTTCAAATAGTCCCAAAATCCAAAGGTAAAGATATAGTCCCAAAATCCAAAGGCAAATGTAAAATGTTTGATGAAAATCCCATGAGTAATACATGGCAGCTATAGGAGCAAAACGTGCACAAAGGCCTAGGCAAAATCAGGAGCTTGGAGACAAGACAAGATCAGGCATGGTATTCTAAACGAAGCCTGGAATCTAAAAGACAATTTCCAAAGCAAGCTCTAATAAGGACAAATCAGTTTCGGTTTGCAAACCGACTGCTACGTCGCAGGCTGGCATCCTGCCTAGATTGCCGAATGCTATCTCGGCAGTTAAATGTAAGCTCATTAAAATTGCCAGGTGTCCCGTTATCAACATCAAGACCTTCAGAGTCCTGAACACAAGAATTCTCATCTAATGAAGCCCTGGGAAGGGAACTGTTCCCAGGAATACAAGCCTCATCTGAAAGTTAACTTTGCATCTCAGAATTCTCACTAACCATCCCATCATCAGCATTTTCAGCAACATTCCCATCATCCCTAGCATGCACGTGAGCACCACGCTGAAATACCACAGCACACCATATTGAAATTCAAGTGGGGTTAGAAATTGTCCTACAATTCACACAATGTAGTTGGGGAGGAGGAGGGGGGAGCTAGGGAAATACTACAGTGAAGTACCACTCTGAAACCTCTGGGGAAATTTAATATCAATCTACCAAAGTGTCACAAAATCATTCCCATTTCCAAAAATCTGAACACTGGCTTATAGAAGGTTTGTTCTGTAGGTGGGTCAGCTTTAACGGCCAATGCAAAGTCAAAAGTGTGAGAATTCTGGTGAGTATGGTTTCTGCTATCTGGAAGCCTACAGACTGGCAGAGTTCAGTGGCAAGATAGAAGGGTAAAAGAATAATATCTTGTGAACCATGGAACTAGTGTTAGTCAAATTTAATGTTCAGATTAGGTATTTGATAGGGTCCATTCTTTCATGCAAAGTCCTAGAGGTTTCTTATATAACTCACCACACTTCTTTATCTTCACCATTCACATGTGCCTTGAAAGCAAAGATATGGCAAAATTAACGACTTGGGATTGCTCTTTATTCCAAAGCCCCTTTAACACATTTCTGTTTTAAAGAGCTAAATGCTTGGGATTTATGCAGTGAGCTACAAGGGAAGATCTAGAATCATTAGCATTGTCAAACTAAAATAGCAAGGTCATCCTGACTGGTGATAATGGCAAATCAGCTCAGACTTAATTGTGTGAGCAAGACTTGGAGATAAAATGTTCTGTATTGACTCCTTACAAAAGCTCTTCCCAAGAAGCTTCTCATCTTTAGTTTCCTATGGCCCCAAGAAGAGAGAAAATGAAAACTTCACAGTCTTTGAGTAGATTGTCTTTAGACATTGTAGGCTTCTACAGTATTGCTGTTTAGCACAAAGCTATAGGATATAACAGGGCTGTCCAACTGGCGGCCCGGGGGGGGGGCGTATACAGCCCCCCAGCCCCTTCCCTCCGGCCCCCTAAGCTTTTTAATAAAAATTTAAAAATAAAATAATGATTTTTTTAAAAAAAAATACCTACTTTTAAAAAAATACCTACTTTCACTGTCAACGCGAGATCACACCGGCGTTGACAGCGAAATCCCGTGTGGATTGCGTATTCTCGCAATACTCTTCGGCTACTCTACTACTGGATCGCTGAGGCCCACAGACGTGATTAGGACCTTCTTTGACTCAGTCGGTCGTCGCCTCTCTCGTCGTCCGGGTACTCCTGGATCCTGCGCGTTTGGAAAAGGTAGGCCGAAGCAGGGGGCTCATCAGGGGGCTCCTCATTCCCTCCCCCATCTCCCTCATGTATTAAATATAAAATTAAATATATTTAAAGATGAAATAAGGAGAGATGGGATACATTAAAATAAGGGGGAGGGGAATTAAATATATTTAATATTAAGGATGGAATTAAATATATTTAATATTAAATTAAAATAAGGGGGAGGGGAGGATGGAATTAAATATATTTAATATTAAATTAAAATAAGGGGGAGGGGAGGATGGAATTAAATATATTTAATATTAAATTAAAATAAGGGGGGGGGGAGGATGGAATTAAATATATTTAATATTAAATTAAAATAAGGGGGAGGGGAGGATGGAATTAAATATATTTAATATTAAATTAAAATAAGGGGAGGGGAGGATGGAATTAAATATATTTAATATTAAATTAAAATAAGGGGAGGGGAGGATTGAATTAAATATATTTAATATTAAATTAAATAAGAGGGGAGGAGGATGGATTTATTTAATATTAAATTAAAATACGGGGAGGGGAGGATGGAATTAAATATATTTAATATTAAATTAAAATAAGGGGAGAGGGGAGGATGGAATTAAATATATTTAATATTAAATTAAAATAAGGGGAAGGGGAGGATGGAATTAAATATATTTAATATTAAATTAAAATAAGGGGAGGGGAGGATGGAATTAAATATATTTAATATTAAATTAAAATAATTTAATATCTTATCCCTAAATTTTATCTTAAGTAAAAGATTATATTTGACTGTATGGATGCCCCTTTTGAATTCCCCCTGCATTTTATCTCAGTAAAAGATTATATTTGACTGTATGGATGTCCCTTTTGAATGCCCACCCTGCATTTTATCTCAGTAAAAGATTATATTTGACTGTATGCATGCAGAGGCGGGGGCGGGGCGGGGGCGGAGCCAGGAGCGGGGGCAGACCCTACGGCCCCCCAGGTCATCAGTGACTGGAATTCAGGCGCCTGGGCCGTTAGAAGTTGGACAGCACTGGGATATAACATAATATTTCAGTATAATAGAAGATGATAAAAATGTCCATGAAAAGTTTAAACAGCTGATATCCATTATCCATAAACAATATATTCACCAAGTCATTGAAACAGTGAAATAACAATTTATTTATTTATTATTTGGACTTGTACACCGCCACTCCCCGAGGGCTCGGAGCGGCTTACAATCAGGTAAAACACACAAAGGTAGAAGCATATTATTTATTTATTCATTTATTTCCACCATTTCTACCCCGCTTTTTCTCAACCCCCGAGGGGGGACTCAGGGCGGCTGACAACGGCAACAATTCGATGCCAAAAACACAGTATATATATAATAGAAAACCAAAAACAGTCAAAATTAAAATTCATTAAAATACATTAAAATACAATTAACATTAAAATACATCATATACATTCACATAAGTTAAAAACAGTATTCCATCCATAATTGAAGCATTGGGTCTTGTCCACCAGTTTGCCATTTCAATCCAATCTAAAGTGCTGTATCGTGCTAATGTGCAAACGCTTGGTCCCATAACCAGGATTTCACTTTTTCCTGAATGCCAGGAGGGATGGGGTTGATCGTATATCAATTGGGAGTGCGTTCCACAGACAGGGAGCCATCACCGAGAAGGCCCTATTTCTTGCCCCGACCAACCGCGTTTGAGAAGTAGGCGGGAGTGAGAGCAGGGCCTCCCCGGATGATCTTAAATTGCAAGGTGGGACGTAGCAGCTGATGCGTTCGGACAAGTAAGCTGGGCCAGAACCGTAAAGAGCTTTAAAGGTCAAAACCAGCACTTTGAATTGAGCTCGAAATTGGACAGGCAGCCAGTGGAGCTGACACAACAGGGGGGTGGTACATATTAAACTAGCTTAAACTGGCCTAGCAATCAAAGGCTAGCTGGAAAAGGTGAGTCTTGCAGGCCTTGCAGAAGGAGAGTAGGTCCTGCATGGCCCGTACATCGCTTGGAAGAGTGTTCCATATTGACGGCGCCACTACAGAAAAGGCTCTGCGCCGGGTCGATGTATGACAGATTGCTTTGATGGTCGGTACTTCAAGGAGGTTCATTTGTTCGGAACGACGTGACCTCTGGGATTGGTAGGGGAAAAGACGGTCCCTCAGATACAGCGGCTCCTGACCATGCAAGGCCTTGAAAGTTAACACCATCACCTTGAAGGTGATCCAGTTTTCGACTGGAAGCCAATGAAGCTGCTGGAGGATAGGTGTTATGTGACATCTCACTGGAACCCCAGTGAGAAGTCGTGAAGCGGCATTCTGGACGAGCTTAAGTTTCCGGATCACTGACAAGGGCAGGCCGATGTAAAGGGCGTTACAGTAGTCCAGTCTTGAGATGACCATGGCTTGGAGCACCATGGCCAGGTCATCTCTGGATAGGTAGGGGGCCAGACACCTAGCTGCCGCAGGTGGAAAAAGGCGGTTTTGCTGACGCTGGAGACCTGAGCCTCCATCGACAGCAATGGGTCAAAAATGACCCCAAGGCTCTTAACTGAGGATGTTGGGCATAATGCCTTGCCATCCAAGCTAGGCAGTTGGACCTCTCCACCCACCGAGTGGCCCAGTCACAGTATCTCCGTCTTTGCTGAATTCACCCTCAATCTACTGGCACGCAGCCAACCAGTAACTGCTTCAAGGCACTGTTGGAAATAAGAAGGTACGGAGTCCGGCTAGCCTTCCATTTTCAGAACGAGCTGGGTGCCGTCAGCGCACTGATAACATTCCAGCCCAAAGCTTCGTATCAGACCAGCATGTGGTCGCATATAGATGTTAAATAATAAAGGGAAAAGAATGGCACCTTGAGGGACCCCAATGTCCCTTCATCCTATCTGGATGCTGGCTCTTAAGATGAAACCAAAGGTGGAATGTATGCAGTTTTAAAACAAGACCATGTAGTCTTATTGAATACAGAGCAGTTATAGATTCATATATCTAGGTTATGCATTCATAACTGACATACTGAAAAACAACCATTCTTTGTATACCCACATGCATATTTTGCACAGAATAAGTTCTCATAGAATCTCAGGCTGTGAAAGCACTGGACAAAAACTGGGCAGAATAGTCATCACAATGTTATTATTCTTGATGGGGCTTCCTAAGTGTCAAGATACACATTTTGTTCAATCAGTAAACAAATAATCATGAAAAGCAATTAATTCTGCTGCCTTCCCCTTTCTTCCTCAATAATTCAGGAACTTGTCTTAGTGGCAGAGGAAGAATAACAGAATCATAGACCTAGGAGAGACCATGAAGGACTTTCAGTTGAACTCCTTGCTATGCAGTGCCAACAGATGGTCATCCAGTAGGCATGGATTAGAACCCAAAAATCGTGATTCTAAAATCAAATGGGGGGGGGATTAGTAATAGAAAGACTTACAAAAATTTTTCCAAAAAGTTCTAAAATGTAACGTAGCTACTAACGAAATTCTAAATTGGTTCTAAAGTCTGAAAAGCAGGGAAACAGGACTGACACTGTTTTAAGCACAGGCAAATCAAGGGGCAACATTTCCATTGGTTTCCTTGCAGGGAGATATAAAGCATTAATATATTATTATTATTATTAATATTAAATAAAATAGTCAAGGCTTGCTTCTCCAGAGCATTTATTAGAATTAAATAATAAATTCTAATAGTAAGAATGTAGTAAGGGTGATAGTGACCTGGAGGGTATGAGGAACGTGCTCTTGGTAAACTAGAACATGCTCTTAGGTTTGTAGTTAGAGCCCTGTCAATTTTACAGTATTTCAATCCATGTCTGTTATCAATTATGTAAGGCCACAAGCACTCTAGTGCCCTCAAGAACAAGCAAACATATTATTATAATTATGTCAGGCCCAAGTTGTTTCTATAATTATTTTAGTATTATTATTACTTCACTTTGCGTCTCCCATTGATTTTGAGAGCTGTTGTTGCTCTTAGACACCTTAAAGTCATATGGCTTGGCATGACTGCATGGATTGCTGTTATTTCCCACCAGAGCAGTACCTATTGATCTACTCACATTTACATTGATTCCCAGTGCCATCAATAACAAGTAGGGCCCTTCTTCCAGGAAATTAGAAGGGGTAAATATTATTAATATATTTATTATTATTATTAGAATTAAATAATGCCCAGGGCCCTTCTTCCAGGAAATTAGAAGGGGTAAATATTATTATATTCATTATTATTTTTGTTAGAATTAAATGCCCTGGGCCCTTCTTCCAGGAAATTAGAAGGGGTAAATATTATTATATTTATTATTATTTTTAGTAGAATTAAATGCCCTGGGCCCTTCTTCCAGGAAATTAGAAGGGGTAAATATTATTATATTTATTATTATTTTTAGTAGAATTAAATGCCCTGGGCCCTTCTTCCAGGAAATTAGAAGGGGTAAATATTATTATATTTATTATTATTTTTAGTAGAATTAAATGCCCTGGGCCCTTCTTCCAGGAAATTAGAAGGGGTAAATATTATTATATTTATTATTATTTTTAGTAGAATTAAATGCCCTGGGCCCTTCTTCCAGGAAATTAGAAGGGGTAAATATTATTATATTCATTATTATTTTTGTTAGAATTAAATGCCCTGGGCCCTTCTTCCAGGAAATTAGAAGGGGTAAATATTATTATATTTATTATTATTTTTAGTAGAATTAAATGCCCTGGGCACTTCTTCCAGGAAATTAGAAGAGGTAAATATTATTATATTATTTATTTATTATAAAATAGTTGCCTACCTTCTCCAGAGCTCTTTTCACTGCAGCTTTCTCCCCATTCATTTTGCCATAGATCTCTAGGAGGTTTGAACTCTATGGCTTTTCCTTGAATCTGCACTTTTCCTGCTCCTCTCCGGGCTGTTTTCAACCCCTTCTCCCATTGTTTCAGCCTGCCTCATGTCCTTCTCGCCTTCCCTCCTATCCAGGCTCCTTTCCCTGCAGTTTAAAGCGCTTTTTTCCTGAGTCCTCCAGCCGCTCTAGGACTTCCGATTTTGATCTCTCTATGGTTCTGGCTGGTTTTTCTCTTCCTGGAGGCAAGGCCTTTCAGTTAAAGTAGGCCTCGAGCATGGAAAGGCCCCATCTGACTGTGAGTAATGTCTGGGATTTTGGATTTTGGATTTTGGAGGGGGTAATAGGGAGCCTTCCAAAATATTTAGAATTCTAACGAAATTTTGGGCCCAGGGGGTTCCAAAAAGAAAGTCCACTTCCGGGATTGGCCTTACGATCCGTAAAAACTTGAAAGTCCCATTACATACGAATCACTTACGAATTCTTTTGATTTTCATAACTTTTTTCTCATGCCTATCATCCAGCCTATTGTTTGAAAATCTCCAAACATAGAAACACCAAAATGTTCCACTGTAGAACAGCTTTTATCATCAGGAAGTTCTTCCTAATGTTAGCTCAAACCTCCTTTCCTGTGCTTTGAAACTGATGCTCCATGTCCTGGTTTCTGGAGCAGCAGAAAATGGCAAATTCCTTAATCTTCAGTATGATATCATTTTATATATTTAAACCTGGCTATCATGTAACCCTCTCACCTTCTCTTTTTCAGGCTAAACATGGCCAGCTCCCTAAGTTCATAGGGCATTGAAGGAAGAAGGTGGTGACTGGTTATCTCACGGCTGCATTGGAGCATCATTTCCCATGAGTTGTTAAAACAGTGATTTTCAACCAGTGTGCCGCGGAACACTAGTGTGCCGTGAGAGATCATCAGGTGTGCCGTGGGAAATTATTTTCGAACTTCATTCATATATAAACTATAAGGCGCATCTGTCCCTTTAAGAAATTGAACCATAGCACTCTTGCGTCGCCTAAGAAGTGACGCGAGAGTGCTATGGTCGCGCCATCTTGGATTCGCTCAGATGCGGCTAAGTAAACAAAGTTAGAGTTAGTGCTACAGCTGCGCGTCAAGTGACAGTAAGTAGGGTCAAAGAAAAACCCCCAGATGTTACTGTTATGCACTGTTTTTTGTACCATGAGGCCCTCATGGCAAAGCCCTTACCAGCAGATCTAGCTCCTGTGTTGGATGATGGTGTGCGCATAGTGAACTTTGCGAAGACGCGGCATTTGAAATGTTGCTTATTTGCATCTTTGTGTGAGGAAATGGGAGCAGAAGATGAAGTGTTATTGCTCCACACGGAGGTCTGGTGGGTGTCACGCGGCAAGTCTCAAGCTTGACTGCGATAAAAACTAAAAACAGAGACTGACAGCTATTGAGCAAGAGCTTCGTGTGTGTCTTTCTACCATTCCTGCCGGGATATCTATTTTGTGTTCATCGAAACAGGCCTAGGTTTCACACTAAATGAGTGTATAAATACATTAAAAAACATATTAACTATATGTATTACTGTGTTAGAGTGTCATTTTGTGTCATTTTGGTTGGTGGTGTGCCCAAGAATTTTGTAAATGTAAAAAATGTGCCGCGGCTCAAAGAAGGTTGAAAATCACTGTGTTAGAAGACTTTCAAAGGCCTAAGAATATACACTGTCTTTTTCTTTTCTTGCTTTCCACATGCCTAAGAATAAGAATAGTATCTATATGTGGTGGTGGGAAAGGAGCAAACCACACCATTTTAACTGTCAGATATGTACTAGGATTGGACATTGATGCAAATTAACCTACTGTTTTGCAGTTTAAGAATGTTCTATGAAATATACACATATCTCAGGGAAAAGTAGGCACAGAACCACTCATATGTACAATGATTGATGCAAATACTGCACAAGAATGTTCTATATCAGACCTGGGCAACGTACGGTCC
Organism: Anolis apletophallus; assembly: GCA_030556195.1. NCBI lineage: Eukaryota > Metazoa > Chordata > Lepidosauria > Squamata > Anolidae > Anolis > Anolis apletophallus. The sequence goes on along the minus strand of JARBWK010000009.1, from coordinate 7,970,145 downwards.
GGCAGCCGATTCTGTCCGGCCTGGGGAGAAGGGCGTTGGGTTGGGGCCAAGAGGAAGGCGTGCCACTGCCGCCATCCCATCGTGGGCTGTGGGACCTGCGTCGGCAGACAGCCCGCCGCTCCGGAGAACAATCGGAGGAGTGGCGGCTTTGGAGTGCCTGCCATCCCATGAGGTGATCCGTGTCTGCAGCAGGACTTGATCATCTTCCGGTTCGCCAGGGCGATCACCCGCCACAGCTCGCTGACTGCTCCTGCTGCATGCCCGGATTACCTCCCGGGATGGCAGGGACTCCATGGCAAGGCGATCAGCTGGGGAATGGCTGGGGGCAAGAACGGGCGGAGGCCTGCAGCCTCCAATCGTCTGCTGCTCTGCTCTGCTGCTGTGGCGGCTGGATCCGCTTTGTTATCCTCTGGGCTGGGTCCATTGGGTCATTCCATCTTGGGATCCTTCCTCTCTTGAGGATGTCAGCCTCTATCTTGTTTCACACCTTGTCTTTTTGAATTTCATTTCATTTTATTTTAGTGGTTTTTATTATTATTTTATAATAATAATTTTATAATAATATAATAAATAATATAATATAATGTTATATTATATTATAATTTCAATATATTATAATGTCTATATATACTATAATATAATAATTATGATATTAATACTAATAATAGATGAATATTTCTTGATATATTAATATGTTAATATTAATTATGTGTAATATATAGTAAATATAGTAAATAAATAAATAAATACATTATGTAGATTATAATGTAGTTCAGCCTTTAGGTGTGGCCCTTCGTAATATTTTTTGGCTCTCGTGTGGCCCCTTGGAAAAAAATAATTGCCCACCCCTGTTCTATATTATGAGAAACTGTTTGTGTAAAATACCTACACAGAACAAAATGATATGCCAAAGTGCTTTGCTGTTATCAGAAGTGAATAAAAAAAACATGTTGGTTGCATGCATATTTTTTAAAAATGCAAACTAATACAAAACATGGGAGAATTAATGAAAGATTACAAAATTTCAAAATTGATAGAAAATCCTTAAATCCAAAAATTGTTTCTGCTGCAACGACTAAAGCAAATATAAAAGAATTGAAAGCCTGTGACAAGATCTTATAAAAATAAATAAATAAATAAATAAATAAATAAATGAGACGAGTTTAGGTGTTTTTCTCCCTATTTGATCCTGTAAAGAAGCATTAGCATTTATAAGCATGCCAGTTAAACTTGCTTAAACATTCCCATTCAGTTTCAATCCAATAATTTTATATTCCGGTTTATTAGCCTAATCATCCATTGACCCAATCTTCCTCTCAAGGTTAGGAATGTTTTAGTTTAATGGGCCTAGGCATATTCAGACAAAGCTGTGGCTGCTTTGGTGTGTTAAAAGAAGAAGAAAAAGCTAGATAGAATAAGCTGGTGAGCAACAAAAATTCTGGAATGCTGTTGCATGCACATTCACAGAACATTGTTTCCAAATAACCACATTTTGTATGTTTGTAATATTGGTGTTTTCTACAAAATAATGCAGCAATCCTGCACAAAAACTTGTACAAGAAGCAGCAATTTTGTATAAAAAATATATAATATAATGATATATTGGGGGATGCAGTATGACCCTCATTAATTTGCAGGCAGGTTTGTGAAATCATCATGGAAACAAGAAACAAGGTAATAGTGAACCCTATTGAAATGAACAACTTCTGCTATAAGATACTATAGAGTTGCCCTGGAAGGATTGGAACATTTCTCAAAATGTATGTTCTCTAATTTCTGGTAGAAGTATATAATAGAATCACTTAGAACAGTGATTTTCAACCAGTGTGCCGCGGAACACTAGTGTGCTGTGAGGGATCATCAGGTGTGCCGTGTGAAATTATTTTTGAACCTCATTCATATATAAACTATAAGGCGCATCTGTCCCTTTAAGAAATGGAACCATGGCACTCTTGCGTCACCTAAGAAGTGACACGAGAGTGCTATGGTCGCGCCATCTTGGATTCGCTCAGACGCGGCTAAGTAAACAAAGTTAGAGTTAGTGCTGCAGCTGCGCGTCAAGTGACAGTGGCAATTTGGAATCATAGCCCCAGGTTTCACACTAAGTGAGTGTATAAATACATTTGAAAACATATTAACTATACGTATTACTGTGTTAGAGTGTCATTTTGTGTCATTTTGGTTGGTGGTGAACCCCAGGATTTTGAAAATGTAAAAAATATGCCGCGGCTCAAAAAAGGTTGAAAATCACTGACTTAGAAGACCGGAGTATTCCAAGAGGTGACATATTTGTCCAATGCAAGTAGGTGAAACTACAATTACTACTTCAATAAGTACAGTGGATTGTACTGTAGCCTAACATACAAGAAAGATATTGCTATCTGGAAGTAGTGTATTTTGTATAAGCTTTCCACAATTTTCATTAAAACGTGCGTGCACACACACACAAAACCCAAGTATATTTTTTGCACTGACTAATTTCACAAAATGCTTTGGTTGTGCAAATATTGTGTGAATATTAATTTTCTCCACAGCAGGGAGGAAATGATATGTGCTCACCTGCAAGGATGAAATTGGCAGATCTTTACATCACTAGAGCTTTCATTAAAACTCAACATCCTTCATGATAAAATATGACACACAGCCTCATCGCATGGAGGAAAATTAGTGTTTTAGCACACTGCCAGGACTCTTCCTCTTTGGAGCCCACTGGACTCCATCACATGACCTATGGCAATTTCCGCTGGGGACCCATGGAGGAAGCATCCTGACAGTGTGGTAGACTGCTCCCCTCAGAACATGGGAGGCTTCCCATGTTCCACAGGAAACAACAGATTCAACATGCAGGGAAGCCTCACAGTGATGCTTCCCCCCCACATATGACGGGAAAGCATCACTGTGAGCAAGGCAGAGTGTGTGGTGCTGGGATTGCCCTGCTGCTCCATGGATTCATCTTGGAGGCTGTGATGTGGTCCATAAACTGAAGTGACATGAGCAGATAGCATGCAGATAGAATTCTCCATCAATGACAGGAAACACCATGCTGTTGTTGGGTTATCTAAACAGAACATATAGTTGATTGTGCTACATATTTATACAGATAATAATGAGGATAGTTGAGGTGGCCATGATGTATTCTCTTTGGATACTTTCCTTATCCTTTGGCTGGGTCATCCGGGTGATAGGGAATCCAACTGCCGACCCTGGATGGCATGGCTCTTTGCCTGTCATCATTAGTAAAAAGCCTGGGTGTTCATTTGGACCCCCTGCTGTCAATGGAGACCCAAATCTCCAACGTCAGCAGAATCGCATTCTTCCATCTGCGTCTGGCTCCCTATCTCTCACGGAACGACCTAGCCTCAGTACTCCAAGCCACTGTCATCTCAAGACTTGACTACTGTAATGCTCTTTACATTGGCCTACCCTAACGCTGATCCGGAAACTTAAGCTAGTGCAGAATGCTGGAGATCGCGAGCTGCCACATAAAACCTATGCTGCAGAACCTGCACTGGCTGCCAATTGAATGCCGGATCACTTTCAATGTGTTACTTCTTACCTTTAAGGCCTTACATGGTCTGGGGCCAGTGTACCTACGGGATCGCCTGATTCCATATAACCCTCCGAGATCACTCCGTTCTGAAAACCAGAACCTCCTTGCCATCCCTAGTGTGAAGTCTTTCCATCTGACTTTGATGCGGCACAGGGCCTTTTCTATTATTGCCCCGGCTCTCTGGAATATGCTACCATCAGAAATGCGGGCTCTACTAAATTTAGCCACCTTCCGTCGAGCCTGCAAGACGCATTTGTTTAGACAAGCGTTTGAAAGCTGGCGATTCAAACATGCTTATCTGCTGTTTTATGTAGATTCTATTCTATGTTTTAACTCATTGTCTGTTACTGAATTGTATTGTAAACCGTCCTGAGCCTTTTGGGAAATTAATAAATTAATTAATTAATTAAAATAAGTTATTCCTTTCTTCAGTACAAGATGGAGGGAGAAAACTTGTTTTTTTGCAGCACCAGAAACTAGGATATGGAGCTGCAAATTCAAAGTGCAGGAAAAGAGATTCCATCCAAACATTCAGAAGAATCTCCCAATAGTAAGAGTTGCTCAACAGTGAAATACTGCCTCAGAGTGGTTGAATCTTTATCTGGAGGTAGGGTTGCCATATGTCCCTTATTCTAAGGGACGTCCCTTATTTTGGCCCTAAAATTTGTGTCCCGTTTTTCAGGCCCTGTCCCTTATTATTGACTAACAGGACAGGACTGGGCGGGGTTGACAAGAGGAAGGTGCGCATTGCGGTTTCCACAGCAATGCCTGCCCAAGGATTCCAACTCGCAGGGCAGGCTGACAGTCGTGCGCTTGCGAGTGTGTGCCTGCCTACATCCCCGTTGGAAGGAAGAGGCAATACAGGACTTTTTCAAAGTTCAGTAGACTCAATTAACTGTTACCCAAGGGCAGGGCCGTAGCCAGGATTTTGATTCCGGGGGGCTGAGTTTGGTTCAGGGGAGCTGAGACTGGGTGGAAGAGGGTCTACCCTAGCAAACCTTTTGTATTGTTATCCCAATAACCTCATTAATGTGGAATATAATGAACATGGTGATCAGATCATGATATGAATAAACATAACAGTTTAAATAATGTACCAGTAAGGCCTTTTCGTGGACCACCCTGAGAATTTCGGGGCTGAAGCCCCTTAGCCCCCTGGCTACATGCCTGCCCAAGGGGAATGTTAGATCATGTTGGATAAAGATAGTTTCTGGTTGCTTGAGAGTTACTCTTAAAATAGGCCTAGCTGTGTATCCCAAATACTACACAATGCTGTGTATCCCATACTATACTACACCATTAACTATTGACATAATAATCATGAAGATGTACTGTCTTATAAAATTTATTTCATTTTAATGTTTAGACAGTGCCCTTTTAAAGTCCGCAAAGTCAAGTACTAAATACAGATGGAGAAAATTAGGTAGTTCTAATAATGTTTTTTCTGCATGACAAAACATGCAGAAACATACCATGTACTGTTAAGAGAGTGTAAGTCGGTTTCTTTTGTGAGTTTCAATCATTATCTTATTCTGTTAATAAAACTATTTATACCTAACATTTGAGTTTCAAGTTTTTAATGAAGTGTCCCTTATTTTTGTGAAAAATCCCATAAATGTCCCTTATTTCTTATATCAAAAAGTGGCAACCCTATCTGGAGGTTTTTTTAACAGAGGCTCTTGGGCAAGCCTGGGCAAACTTCGGCTCTCCAGGTGTTTTGGACTTCAACTCCCACAATTCCTAACAGCCGGTAGGCTGTTAGGAATTGTGGGAGATGAAGTCCAAAACACCTGGAGGGCTGAAGTTTGCCCAGGCCTGCTCTTGGGAGTGCTTTTGTTGTATATTCCTGCATAGCAGAGAATGGGAAAGAATGGCATTTGGGGTTTCTTTGAAGTCTATGATTCTCTGATTCTCGGGGGGCCCTGAGGACGTTGGTCAGGGGATGATAGCATGTCTCTAGTTTAAAAGCATTGTTGGATCTTGATATTGTTAATTTTTCTCCAGAAACATGATGTTTTTACTACATAAATGTTGCTGAACTAAATTATTTAAGAACAAATTGGAAACTTCTTTTTAAAGTGCAGAATTTCATAACAACTGCCACAGAAAACGAATAAGGCCGTTTTACTACTAGCTGTGTTTATATGCCTCCCTCCTATAGAGAATATTACAATATTATTGTAACTCGTTTTTGAAATTAAGTTTACTTTTTTCCTTTTAAACATTCTTTGTTTTCTCTTTGCGGGTGCCATCCTAAGAGAGATACTTTTATTTGCCAGATTGTTTGCGTGGAAGCACTGCAGGATTTCTTATTACTGACTGAAACATTGATTAAAGTCCGCAATTAAGGAAGGAGCCACACCAGGTTATGCATCTGCTCCTTTATTGCCATCTATGTTGGAGGCATTATAAGGCACAATACAAAATCAAGATTTTTTGCTGTTCCATGATAGATTGTAAACGGAAGACTAAACTGAATGTTGACTCAATACTTGATCGCCATACTTTGAGACCATAATGGCTGTAATAACAGAAAATACAATTTATACATTGTGGCCAAGCAAGTCATATATTTTCAGAGAAACAGATTTTTCTGAAAATCTGTTTCTATCTTATTTATTTTATTAAAATGTCCTTACCTGTCCTACATCCTAATGGATACCAGGGTGGAATACCTTAGCACAGTGTTTCTCAACCAGTGTGCCGGGGCACACTAGTGTGCCGTGAGCAATCACCAGGTGTGCCGTGGGAAATTGGAACCTCGGGGGGGGGGGGGAGTCTAGTGTGTTGAAGTATAAAAACCCTAAGAAGCCTACCTCAATAAAGGCACAAAATTACAACCCCCCCCCACCCCGTTGTCTACTTGGTCTCTCCCTCTCCATGCATTGGGAAGGCCCGCCTCCCTTTCCCCAAGTAGAGACCTCCTCTTGCCTTCTGAAGGTTCTGTGTGGGAAGTTTGGCCCAGTTCTATCATTGGTGGGGTTCAGAATGCTCTTTGATTGTAGGTGAACTATAAATCCCAGCAACGACAACTCCCAAATATCAATGTCTATTTCCCCTGAACTCCATCTGCGTTCATATTTGGGTATATTGAGTATTCATACCAAGTTTGGTCCTGATCCAACATTGTTTGAGTCCACAGTGCTCTCTGGATATAGGTGAACTACAACTCCAAAACCCAAGGTCAATGCCCATGAAACTCTTATAGCATTTTCTCTTCGTTATGGGAGTTCTGTGTGGGAAGTTTGTGTCTTTCTGCCATTCCTGCCAGGATATCTATGTTGTGTTCATTGAAACAGGTCCAGGTTTCACACTGCGTGTATAAATACATTATAAAAAATATTAACTATATGTATTACTATGTTAGAGTGTCATTTTGGTTGGTGGTGTGCCCCAGGATTTTGCAAATGTAAAAAGTGTGCCGTGGCTCAAAAAAGGTTGGGAAACCCTGCCTTAGCACAGTGCCTAAAACCATATACTTGTCAAATTTCATTGAAAATAAAACTAAAAGGCAGCAGGATCATTTAAATTTCCAGTTTCCTCCCAAAAAAAGCAATGAAATTAATATAAAATACTAGAGCTAACTGCCATTTTTGAAATGGAACCAAAGGTTTGTAGTGTCAGTGCAAAATAAATTTCTTTCATAATAGTAACCTAAAGTCACACATATAACATACATCACTTTCTTACTTACATACATACATACATACATACATACATACATACATAATGTACCTCACCAAATAATGTTCGAGAAGGATGGCCTGTAAAATTGGAAGAAACCATTAAGGGCTAGAAAGGTAATAAATATTAGCAGGTTGAATGGGGCTGAGAATGAAAGAAGCCTCTCTTCCCCCAAAACAAACAAAAACGCATATTTTTTGGTTATTTTAATCATTATATCAGTGCATTTTCACTGTATTTATATTTTCATAGACTGGATATTATCTAGAGGGTTCTGGTTAGTGAGTGGTCTAAAAATCAAATAAATATACAGTATAAATTAATAACCAGCTAATTGTGAGTCATCTTCAAGGGCAACCCCACCTATCAAACGTAACATCCCCAGGAATGGATGCAGATAAAATATTAGCTTTAACTGAACAAGAACATTTCTGACCACTTAAAAACTAGACATCTGGTAACAGAGTTGGATTCAAGACTATTTTGTTGTATACCTTCAAAGTCAATATCCAGCCCTTTGCTAACGTCACATTCTATTTAGAACTAAAATGGCTTATTTAGAGAAAAGAGATCTGGTGACTCTCACCTCTGCTAGCTAATCTCTTATGCCAGTTCCACTGGTTGACTCTGTGCAGAGGTGCAACGGCGGAAGAGAAGAAGAAAAAATCTTTGCTTCCATGAGTTGGTCATCAAGTGGTACTGCTAGCCATGGAGGGTGTTCAACCAGTTGTGCCAGTGCTTGGTTTCTGCTGCCCTTCCTTCTTTCCTCTCCTGTCGCCCTATTTTTAATACATGTATGGATTAGGAAAAAGGAGACTGCACTAAGGTTGATTGATTCAATTAAGGAGGCCACAGCTCTTAAGTATGTAAGACCCAAGCAGGGCAGGTGATGAGTGGGACTTCTAGGTCTTTTATTTATTTATTTATTATTTGGAGTTGTACGCTGCCACTCCCCTAGGGCTCGGAGCGGCTTACAAACATATAAAAGCACCACAGAAGTAAAAACAGCATATTAAACTAGACTAAAAAAGATTTTCCAGCTTAGCAATCAAAGGCTAGCTGGAAAAGGTGGGTCTTGCAGGCCTTGCAGAAAGAGAGTAGGTCATGCAAGGCCCGCACATCGCTAGGAAGGGTATTCCAGATTGACGGCGCTACTACAGAAAAAGCTCTACACCGGGTTGATGTGAGACGAATTGCTTTAAAGGTCGGCACTTCCAGGAGGTTCATTTGTTCGGATCCAAGTGACCTCTGGGGTTGGTAGGGGAAGAGACGGTCCCTCAGATACAGTGGCCCCAGACCATGCGAGACCTTGAAAGTTCACACCATCACCTTGAAGGTGATCTGGTGCTTGACTGGAAGCCAATGAAGCTGCTGGAGGATGGGTGTTATGTGACATCTCACTGGAGTCCTAGTGAGAAGTCGAGCAGCGGCATTCTGGACGAGCTTTAGTTTCCGGATCACTGACAAGGGCAGGCCAATGTAAAGGGCGTTACAGTAGTCCAGTCTCGAGATGACTGTGGCTTGGCGCACTGTGGCCAGGTTGTCTCTGGATAAGTAGGGGGCCAGTTTCTCCAGATGTTGAATTGACAGCTGTAACGACGCCGCTTCCAGCTGGCGTCAATTTGCGAATATTGCTGCCACCAATTGTAAAGAATCGACTGCCACCCAATTTGTGAAGACTCGTTATTCGCCAACTTTTACACCGTGGCAGGGTAGGCTACCTCATCCACTGCCACGTCACTATGTGAATATTTGTCTTCAAACTGCTGCCACCATTTTATGAGAGAGAAACCAACTGGAACACTTTTGTGAGGAAAGCTATTTGTGAGGGTTAATGATCAAGTTAGGAGACAGGAATAAACTTTTAAAATGAGGCTTGACTTTGGAAATCAATGGCACAGAGAGGTTTTTAGATGAACTAAAAATAAACAGTTTATTCTGGCACAAAAGCTTGGTTTGATACTTTGTATAATTCTTCCGAGGAGGCACGACTTAAAAAGGTTACAAATGTTCTATTTATGGCAAATACTAAGTTGCAATGTTTAACTATTGCTATTCCTCAGTTCGATCAGCTTCTAACTCTTTCAAAACAGAGGCACTCTGGCCTTCTTCAGACACTTGTCTTTATTTAGCCCTCAGGCTTTACAATAACTAGCTGGCTTGCAAGCTCAGCTCCAAGACTGTATTCTCACAGCCTTAAACGTCGAATCCTAACCCTGCTCTCTCTAGAGCTGGTCAGACCAAACTGCTCTTACTGAGCTCTCAGCACTAACTGTCCTAGAGCTGGTCTGACAGTTAAACTGTCAAAATTTAAAACTTCCTCAGAATTCTATTCTTGACTCCTCCCACTTCTTCCTCAGAGCCGCGTTGCTATGGCAACTCTGCTCTCCCTGCAGAGATGTGCTCTTAATATCAGCTCTCTCTCCGGTTCACAATCTCCTAACATTTCAATACATATTCATTACTATAATAAAAAATAAACACTTCAACACAACACCAAATACCAATAAAAATTACTAAGAGGGTTTTAGGCACTCTTTAAACATTTAGATCATCCTGATTTTCATTAGCATTATTATCTTCAGACTTAATATAATGCAGGCAGAGTATATGCATATCTTGAGTAATCTGTTTTCTTCACTATAATGAGCTATAGCTGCAAATAAACTTTTGTAATAAATTTTGGAGGGAATTCAAGAATAAAGTTGTATGATTATAAGAGTGTGCCCATGTGATATGAGCAGTATAATGGGGTTATTTATTAATTCAGTGATGGATGCTTGATTCACAAATTGACATCACAGGGTGCAGCCTCAAAATACAAATTGTAACAAGTTGCTAAATTCAAGTTGCCCATTGCCTCTTTTCTAGGTTTATACTAAGAGCAGATGACAACTTTGCTTAACAAGGAAAAAGAGAAGATTTCAGGGCGCTGTTTAACTTTGTAAGAGCTTGTTGAAGCAATTTGCTAGTATGTTTAACTTTCAAAGACAGCTCTTGTTATAAAGTGGTGGAAATGGGAAATATGCTTGTATTGATTCGCTAGTTCAAATCTGAGCCTCAAATTAAACTCCCGGAAGGGAAAAGAAAAATAAATTAATGGGACAAAGCGATGAAAGTCAAAGAATGTGCCAAGCTGAAGCTAAATCAAACTTTGCTTGTGCAAAGTGCTGAAGTTAATAGGTCATTTTAGCTGGGCTGGTTTTGTCAGAACAAAAAGTGCTAAATGGAAAAATATTGTTTGGAAAGTACTGATGTATGCTTACATTTCATGGATTTAAGTAGCCTATCACACAAAGCACCTGAAAATTCAATATCCTAGAATGAATTTTCTACCTCCCCTAAGTCTTTGCAATTTAAGGGATATCTCCAGAGGTACAGAGCTGTATTTTTGTTTCGTATAATACGTCCCGGCCAGACATTTGCTTTCCGTTCTGCATTCCCTTCCATGTGATTGAATGTAGACATACAGAATGCTATCTGAAATGTGCTTGAGATACCATCACAGATCTGTGTACACATTTTAGGAATCAGAAGTCGACATTTCTCTGATGGAAGTTTGACTAACCAATGACCAGACATTTGAAATAGGAACTTGACCATGTCTCTGATTTTTCTGTGTTTAGAAATGAAGTTGAGTTCATTTCAAACACTTTAGCTTTAAAGATTTAAAACTTTATCATGGTCTCAGTTTGTGAGATACCATTTACCATTCACTAACTATCTGTGTATATAATAAAAGTGAATGTTTGTATGTTTTCTCCCACACGTGAGACTTTTTCTACAAACTGGAGGCGGAAGGATATGTGGCAGCTTTCTGATTGGTTGCCACTGTGGGATTATTTGCATAACACCTCTGATTGGCCAGCACCACCAACATTCAGACACTTTTTCTGCTCAGTTTGTGAGATACCATTTTACCATTCACTATCTATCTGTGTATATAATAAAAGTGAATGTTTGTATGTATCTGCGTCTCGGAGGCGGAAGGATTATGTGGCAGCTTTCTGATTGGTTGCCACTGTGGGATTATTGCTGATTGGCCAGCACCACCAACATTCCGACACTCTAAAGTGGCAGAGGGGGGCAAGGAAAAGGCCTGAGGCAGTCAGGCATGGTGGGAGTTTAAGGCCAAAACGCTTTGCGACCCCCAACAATGACAGATCAAGACAAAACTTGGCACACAGAACCCCCAAGACCCACTCTACATCCTGGTGCAGTTTGAGGGAGGATGGAACATGGATGATGGGACTTGCAGTACTTTAACTCACTTCCTTAGAGCACTGTGGCCCACACCAATGACGGATCAGGACCAAACTTGGCACACAGAGGCCCAATGGCCCACTTTATAACCTGGTGCAGTTTAGGGCAGGATGGGCAACAAATGATGGGATTTGCAGTACCTTCACCTGATTCATTTCCCACAGAACACTGTAGCCCCTACAAATGACAGACCAAGTCCAAACTTGCCACAGAGAGTACTCATGGCCCACTCTACATCCTGCTGCAGTTCTAAGGTGGATGGACCATGGATGATGCGATTTGCAGTACCTTCAGTAATTTCATGACACCACTGCAACTCCCAATAATGATGGATCACAGCCAAACTTGGCAGACAGAGCCTCCATGACCCACTCAACATCCTGGTACTGCTTGGAGGAGGGTGGACCATGGACGATGGAACTCGCAGTGCCTTCACTAACTTCATGACACCACTGTGAGACACATAATTAAATAACTGCTAAAGACCAAGTAATACGTTTCTCAAATAACTCGACCACTGCCGGGTCCCCAAGCTAGTTCTCTATATTTTAAACTACTATCTTGCATCAACTTACTTATTTTTAGCAACTAAAGAAGGAGGATGCAGAGATATTTTACTACATTTGAATAGTTATTTTTGCAATTGCACTAATAAATATATAATATGAACCGTTAAATAGTTCCTTCTGGAATACAGAACAAGTTTGTCAGAAGTGCTCATTGTTTTTAAATTATTAGTACATATGTGTGTGCAGGTGTGTGAGGCATATAAATTATTTCAGATATGCCACATTCTCCTAATAAAACAAATATATACATTTGTGAAAAATTTTGACAGTCAAAAAGGTGCCAATTGGAAGCTAAATCAAACTTTGCTTTCACACCTGTCTGCTTCTTTGCTCCTCTTGCTTTTTAAAACTTATCTTTTCCTTAAGGTAGCTTTAATGAAGCATATAGAAGAAGAAAAAAACAACTTAAGTTCTTTTGGAAACCTGGTAAAGAGAAATCATTTATATCATCATTAGATCAAATGTTTTCAGAAAAACCAACATATTTTGCAATACCTTACATATTATGTTGTNTTGGAATTAAGGTATTTTTATGTGTGTTCAATCCAGAATTTTATCTTGCTTTATTGAGTTCATTTCCCCCTTTGTATTCCTGTAGTTTTCACCATTGCTTTGTATGTATTATTTATTTATTCTTTATTTATTTACGACATTTATATGCCACCCTTCTCACCCCGAAGGGGACTCAGAGCAGCTTACAAGTCATATCTACATAAAAACATACTATATTATTAGCATAATACTAATACATCATTAATACTATTAGTATTATATAATATTATGTTGTTGCTGGGGGAGGAGCTCTGATGCTGCAAGAGACAAGATGGAACTGTCTTCTCTGCTCCCTTCTTTACTCTGGCCCCTGAGCGGCCGTTGGTGGTGGGGGAAGGGCTCTGATGCCGCAAGAGACAAGATGGAACTGTCTTCTCTGCTCCCTTCTTTACTCTGGCCCCTGAGCGGCCGTTGGTGGTGGGGGAAGGGCTCTGATGCCGCAAGAGACAAGATGGAACTGTCTTCTCTTCTCCCTTCTTTACTCTGGCCCCAGAGCGGCTGTTGGTGGTGGGGGAAGGGCTTTGATGCCGCAAGAGACAAGATGGAACTGTCTTCTCTGCTCCCTTCTTTACTCTGGCGCCCGAGCGGCTCTTGGTGGTGGGGGAAGGGCTCTGATGACACAAGAGACAAGATGGAACTGTCTTCTCTGCTCCCTTCTTTACTCTGGCCCCAGAGCGGCTGTTGGTGGTGGGGGAAGGGCTCTGATGCCGCAAGAGACAAGATGGAACTGTCTTCTCTGCTCCCTTCTTTACTCTGGCCC